>ML662445.1:43430052-43647552 GCA_007570785.1 Antilocapra americana
GAGATGAGCCAATGTTCCGAGCATGGACAGAACTTCCAAGAAAAATACCAGGGTGGGGCTTGTCCAGGGTGCCCCGATAAAGAAAGTCAGCTTTGCAATTACTTTCTTAGTCTCGTGACCTTGTCATCCGAGCAAGGGGGCATCCTGACGGCTCCCGGCATCTGTCACTGTTTTTACTGTTTCCCCATCTATTTGCCATGAAGTGATGGGACCAGATGCCATGATCTTAGTATTCTGAATGTTGAGCTTTAAGCCAACTTTTTCACTCTTCCCTTTCACGTTCATCAAGAGGCTTTTTAGTTCCTCTTCACTTTCTGCCATAAGGGTGTTGTCATTTGCATGTCTGAGTTTATTGATATTTCTCCCAGCTGTCTTGATTCCAGCTTGTGCCTCATCCAGCCCAGAGTTTCTCATGATACATTCAGTATAGAGGTTGCATTATTTTGCTAGGGCTGCCATAACAAAATATCACAGACTGGGTGTCTTTAAACAACAAAAATATATTTTCTCACAGTTCTGGAGGCTAGAAGTCCAAGAAAAAGTGTTGGCAGGTTTGATTTATCCTGAGGCCTTTCTCCTTGCCTTGCAAGTGGCCACCTTTTTGCTGTGTCTTCAACATGGTATTTCCTATATTAGCGAACATCTCTGGCTTTATTTCACATGTCCAAATTTCCTCTTCTTCCAAGGACACCAGTCAGATTGGATTAGGGCCCACCCTAATGGCCTCATTTTAATTTATTAACCTCCTAAAGGCTCTGTCTTTAAATACAGTCACATTCTGAGTTATTCAGGGTTAGGGCTTGAGTGTGTGAATTGTGGAGAAGAGGATACCATTCATCTCACAAAAGAAATCTGCAGCATCTTTTGTTAAATTTGTTCCTACTTGATTTTTATAGACTGTTGTAAATTATATTGATTGAAATAGTTTTTCTCAAGTCTGTGTCTGATACTTCCAAAAGCTTGAGGTCCATGTGGATCTGTTTCAATTTTGTTATTTCTAATGTTTTTCATTTATGTTGTTCTTCTCTTAGACTGTGCATGGTAGTGTAGATGATTTGCTTTTAGAAATAATTTGTGATGAAGGATGATGATATCTTCCTGTAAAGGTAATTTAGGCTTGTTTCTGTCTTGTGCCTGGTGGGAGGAGCTAGCAATCCAGAAACATCTCAATCCAAATTTAGGGACTGAGATTTTTCTGGGGTTTTCCTAGTATCTCAGCTGGTAAAGAGTCCACCTGCAATGTAGGAGACCCCCATTCGATTCCTGGATTAGGAAGACCTGCTGGAGAAGGGATAGGCTACCCACTCCAGTGTTCTTGGGCTTCCCTGGTGTCTCCGCTGGTAAAGAATCTGCCTACCATGTGGGAGACCTGGGTTCAATCCCTGGGTTGGGAAGATTCCCTGGAGAAGGGAACAGCTACCCACTCCAGTGTTTTGGCCTGGAGAATTTTAGGGACTGAAGTTTAGGAACTCAATCCAAATTTAGGGACTGAGATTTTTCTGGGCCATACACAACATGGGCAGCTTACCTTATCTTTTGTCCTCACTCCTAGAATGGAATAAGGACTGAATATTCGTTGGTTTTGCCAGGGTCCCCCATCTTCATGGATCTTGGTTTAGAACTTTTGTACCTTAGCACTTTGAGGTTGTCAAATATACTACTCAGTGTCTTAGCCTTTTAGAGGCAGGCAGGTGTTCTAGAGAAAAGTGGATTCACATGCCACGGTCATGTCTTTGTGTTAATTAAGTACACACACATACACATACAGCTGTGTCTGTAGAATAAAATCCTATCAGTGAAATTGCTATATCAGTTTGTATATATGTATATTTGAAGAATACATGTGTGCATCTGAAGAATGCAATTTTGTGGAAATAAATAAAAACCATCCATATTGAGGAAACAGGCTATTTATTGAGAGCTTGATATAGTAAGAAAGTCAACTATCATCACTTAACATTTGGCAGGCAGGGGAGTGGGAAAGCTTTATAGTGAAAAAAAATGGGAAGATTTTAATATTTTCAGATTGGAGGCTGTTGACTTGGGAAATCTGGAGTTGGGCTACCTAGAAGTGGGGCATCTTATGTGATTGATTTGGAGGTCATATTTGGCTTTCTTGGTTGGTCTTGACTTGGAGGCTAAGAGCAAAAATAGGGAGGCTGGCAGCTGTTGAGGAAATCTTGACCATTCTGGGCCAGTTGCTATGGAGGTTGTTATTTAGCTTCTTGGACAGATTGCTATAGTGCCGGAGTCCAGCCTCGGCGGGTCTGGGGGTCTTGAGGGATGAGTGGCGTCGGCGGAAGAACTGAGCTGAGTGGATGTGTGGTGATGGAGCAGTCTGTCTTTATTGCTGTTAGTTTTGTGGGGTGATGGAGAAGTCTCTCACTTTATTTTTGTTAGTTTACAGTTTTGTAGCCAAAAACATCCCCATTACATCACAAATATTCTATACAATCTTTTGTTTTCTGCCTACCATCAACAACTTTAACATTAAGCTCATTTTCCTTGCAAAAGATCGGATTTCTGCATAATTAGACTTAAGGATAGTATGTTTACCATTTGAATGTCTCCAGCATACTTCGGATAAGTACATCAATCTAAGTAGAAAGGTTACATCTCTCTTATCAGGTACAACTATGTAGAAGCTAGAGGGAAAGGCTTAAGCTTGAAACTGTTTTATTCTAGTAACCTACTCTGGTTCTTATGAGGAGAGAGGAAAGAGGACAAAGAAACAGTTTAGAAAGAGGAAAGAGGACTAAGACAGTTTAGAAAGAGGAAAGAGGACTAAGAGACAGTCTGGAAGCACTGCTTTAGCAATAAAACCCTATTAACCTTATAACTACTATAGTGAATTCCTATGTCTACATTATCCTAAAGCAATCAATATCTCCAACTATGCTGGCCACAGTTATGAGCATTCCTTAGTCCCATTCCATCCTGATTTCTTCAAGGAAGAGAGCCTCCTCCGTGGAGTGGTCAGGGGAATGGGAGGTGGAAAGGTGACCCAAGTACAAGCCTTTCTGGTGGTGGCCTTGCCATGACCCCCAGAGAACTCTTGGTAAACTCCCCAGTAAGGAGTAGTAATCTATTTAAATGTCCCTTTCATTCCTCCTTAGCCCCTGGGGAAGGCGATCCACCTTCCCAGATCCTCTGGTCGATAAGGTCTGGGGGGATAATCTCAGGACGAATTCTTTCCAACTGGGACTGACCTACTGAGATGAGCCAATGTTCCGAGCATGGACAGAACTCCCAAGAAAAATACCAGAGGGGGCCTAGCCCGGGATGCCCGATAAAGAAAGTCAGCTTTGCAGTTTCTTTCTTAGTCTCGTGACCTTGTCATCCGAGCAAGGGGGCATCCTGATGGCTCCCAGCCCTATAGGGTCTGTGATTTGGTTTTCTGAGATGCTTACAGAGCTTGTGATTTGGCTTCCTGAGCTTATGTGGGTCTGGCCATTATCCATTTATATATTCAGTTTCTCATCCTAAGTGATACTGTAGTACCAAAGAATGTATACAAATTTGCCTTTTAACTTCAGTGTAAGTTGTATCAACTTATCTTACCAGTAATGTATGATCATCTGCTCCAACATAGCAGGCTATTAAATTTTTTGAATTTTACTCAACTGATAGGTGGAAATTTGTATTATGTTTCAAATTTGCATTTTTGTAAGATTGAGCATCTTGTCATATATTTAAGAGTCATTTGTGTTTCTTTTTGTGTGAACCACCTTTTCCTATGCTTGTCCATTTTATAGTAAATTATTGATCCTTTTTCTTTGCTTTGTGGGCACTTATTATATAAAAAGGAAATTGGCCCTTTCAATGTTAACTGAGTTGTAAATATCTTTCCCAGTATTGTCTCTTGACCTTTTTAATATATTTAAAAATTTTTATGTGGTCAAATATATCAGCCTTTTTAATTAATGGCTTCTGGGTTTGTGTTCAAAAAGGCCTCATCTACTCTGAGATTAAAAAAAAAATCCCAAGTTTAGGTAGTTTTATTTATTTATATAAATACAACCTGAAGATAATATTTGTTAATTAAAACTATGTCTTATCGTTTACAAAATGGTTAGTATGGATCTTAAAATTGTCAGTGAGAACAAGGCTTCTCATCTTCAGAATTCTGAAGAATCCCCTCCAGGCAGGGAGGCAGGGGCTTGGTGTACAGGCTTACAGGTACAACACTTGAAAACTATAGAAGTCAGAGTCCACAAGTTTCTACAAAGAAAAAGTTTCTGGTCACCTTTGAAAGTCCCATTCTGTAACCCCCACTGCCCTTCTATTTCTCCCCCTGAATTCCACCTCCAAGGCAAGGCCTCAGTTTATCGTCGGGAAAATCTGTTCTTGAAATCTTTAATTGTCTTGGCCATCATGGGGGCGATTTTCTTCACAGGTTTCCTGCTGCTGACCACCCGTGGCGAGTGGGTACTGGTAGTGCTTGAGCATGTGTGGGCCAGCTTCTCATGGGTAAGGTTAAGGCTGTTGCTGCAGGAGGGAGTATGGCTAGTTTCTGTGGGGTACGGGGCTGGCTTGATCTTGGCTTTTTCAGGGACAGCTGCTTCTCCTGTTTCAAACTTCTGTCTCCTTTGAACATCAGAAGGTGGCCGGGCCAGAGGGTTGAGCAGGATCATTTTTGCTTGTCGGCCTTTGGGTTTATTAGCGTGTGCAGACTGGATATTCACTGTCAGTGCTCGAAGCCGCTGCTCTTGGGCATCCTGAAGCCGCATGTACATCTCTCGCCATGACTCATGCTCTTGTGGCCTTTCTTTCCTAAAGTTTTGGTGACAGTGAATTTTCCATAGTTGATCTGTTTCTTGAACTAGTGCATGATTGTATTTCTCTATGCGATACAGCTGATCAGGTGCACAGCTCTTCAAGATGGGTTCAAGAACCGAATATGGGACTCCTCCCACTTTAAAGATTGAATTGATGTTGTTTTTAAGTACCCAGATGCACTGTTGGCGCAGGGTCATCATTTTGGTGAGGTAGGCACGTTTAGAGCCAGAAAACACTTGCATCTTAGAATTCATTCTGCATCCAGTAAATCCAGCTTCTTCCTCTTCCTGGGGTGAAGACAGTGATTTTTGCTTTCGTCGGAAGGAGGACATCAATCTAGAAGCAGGAAGTGGTTGGTACTTGGCTGAGATCTTGGGTAATGGAAGGTCTGGCCACACTGGTGCATCAGTGGGGACCTTTTCCAGCTTGGCCCAGACATTTCCAAATGGCTGCAGCTTCTCTGACCTATTTTCATTCACCTCAGGCAGTTCCTGAACCAAGTCCAAGTTTTGACTTGAGTCATTTTTTTTAGGTCCTTTCTCTTCAAGAGCAGTGGCTGAAGTTTTCATAATCTTTTTCTTTTTCTCCCTAGGCTGGTCCTGGTTGAGGAATGAATGAAAAGACATGGTGGGGGGCTTGAATTCATGATCCATATCTGTCTCCTCAACTTCAGGGAGGAAGCCATCTGGCTTTCCATCCAAATGGGGAGGTCTTACTTTCCCTTCTTGAATCTTTTGGTTATTGGTAGCCTCCTCTTTCACCTTGGGTAACAGGCCTCTTGTCCCCTCTACTATGTCCAGGCGGTTGAGACTTTGCTTGTTGTTGTCCGGCTTGGTTTTCTCTGAGTCTTCCTGCTTTTGCTTTTTAAAGTCTGAAGGGTGCCCCAAGCAAGGTGAAAACTGGATCCCGGGGCGCGTGCTTTCCTTCTCTTTGACGCCAGTAGAGGGCGGATTCTCCTTTGCTCTGTCCCTGGAGACAGACTGCGGGCTTTCCTCTCTGGAGGAGGCCAGGACTGACTTTTGGCTGGCCAAAGTAGAAGACTTCTCGTATTCTTTGGCACCCAAAGGGCGTGTGTCCTTGTGGGGAGGCTGGTGCCCCCAGCTGAGACTCCCAGCCTCTCTCCCGTGAGGGGCACTCAGGCGGTGGTCTTGACTGAACCCTGGTCTGACCCAAGGAGCATCATAGGGGCCTTCTCCAGGGCTCGGCTGTACAACATATGCCTCGGCGGGGAGTCTGTGACGGTCCTCGGACATCAGACGAGGACGTGTAGACGGTGGGGGCGACGGGCTGGAACCACAGTATCCCCGCTCCGAGGAATACGCTGGGGAACCCCTGCGGCACTGCCTTCTGTCCTCGTCCCTCTCCTGGCCGCGGGACCCACAGTGGGGCCTCGTGGGCTCTGAGGGGGGTCTGTGCTCGCGGCCATGCGAGCGACCGCTGCGGGCTGCGAGGTGTGCGAGGCCGTCTCCCTCCATCGCCGCCTCCTCCTGAGGAGCGTCCCCGGGGCAGGTTCCTCTCAGGCTTACAGTTCTCCGGAGCCAGCCTCCTCCCCTGCGCCGCTAGGTCCCGGCCAAGCTTCCGCCGCGATGGCGTTTGCGCCCGCCACTGCCGTCGGGCGGGACCGAGGGCCCTCTCGTCTCTCCACGGCCTGCTTGGTGAGAGGATGGGGGCGGCCAGACCCCGCGGCTCCTCAGCAGCCTGGGGCCCCGCCGCCGCCGCCGCCGCCCGGCTGTGCGTCGAGCGCCCCGTCGAGGTCCCCCCGGTGCACACGGCGCGCGACCCCGCCTCCGGCGCTCGGCGCAGCGCGCCCGCGGGAGCCGCGTCCCGGACGTGAGGAAACCCCACGTCACGTCACCACCTGCCCGGAGCCCCTGGGCCGCCTCGCCCCGCTCCCGTCCCCAGGGCAGCAGCAGCGACGACCCCCCCAGCGCTGGAGGCCCGCCATCGACTAATTCCAGCCTGTAAGAACCAAGAAGGGTTAGGCTGCCGAGTCGCCTCAGTCGTGTCCGACTCTGTGCGACCCCGTGGACGGCAGCCCACCAGGCGCCCCCGTCCCTGGGACTCTCCAGCCAAGAACACTGCAGTGGGTTGCCAGTTCCTTCTCCAGTGCATGAAAGTGAAAGGGAAGTCGCTCAGTCGTGTCTGGCTCTTAGCGACCCCATGGACTGCAGCCCACCAGGCTCCTCTGTCCATGGGATTTTCCAGGCAAAGAGTACTGGAGTGGGGTGCCATTGCCTTCTCCAAGAAGAGCTATATTATCCCCATTTTGCAGGTGAGGCTTAGGGAGAATAGCTTGCCCCGTGATCACGAAACAGGAAGAAGTGCAACCGCACTTTGACGGGAAGTAGTTGAGATACAAAGCCACAGCTCTGAGTACGTCGAGGACCTGAGGCCTACCGAGAGAAAGGGATTTGCCTAAAATCAGACAGCTTAACCCCGTGAGGGCAGTAATAGTCCTTGTGTCTGATTTGCCCTTAAGCAATATCTAACAAAGGTATCAATACTTCTGAGAGAAATGAATGCCTTTTGCTCTGATCACCAATCCTCAGCAGTAGAGCCTGAGTCAGATCAGTTTGAGATGGTGCCTTTGACCCAAGTGTGCTCCAGGGAACAAACCCTCATCTTGGAAGACCGAATTTTATTGTTGCTATTATTACTACTAAAAGGCACAACTAAATAGACTTAACTTAAAATGTCATCATTGATTATATCTTATTTCATTGGATCGGATATTATTAGATTATTAGATTCTGGCTGTAATAAGAACCCACTCATTGGAAAAGACCCTGATGCTGGGAAAGATGGAAGGCAAAAGGAGAAGAGGGCGGCAGAGGATAAGATGATTGGATAGTGTCATCGACTAGGGCACATGAATTTGAGCAAACTCCCGGAGATAGTGAAGGACAGGGAAGCCTGGCATGCTGCAGCCAATGGGGTTGCAAAGAGTGGAATGCGACTTAGCAACTGAATAGCAACAACTTTGGTGTAGATGCCAGGCTCTTCGAAAAGCTTGATTCCTCCCTTAGATAGCCCAAGACTATCTGATTACCTTTGGTCTCCTCATCCCTCTTGGACTTAAAGAAATTCCGAGTCACTGATGTTATCTTCTTCTGTTTGTAAGCAGAGAAGTGACCTCCTCCTCGCCAACCAGACTTTGGATCTGAAAGCAGGATCCTGTCATTGGCAAGAACAGAAAGATTTTTGTGTCTTCATTGAGCCCAAGTGGTTGGGATACTAGGGTCAGAAGAGGACCAAGATTCTGTGCCTAATTTCCTCTTTACAGTAACTTTCTCCTGGTATGCTACAGCCTATGGGGTCGAAAAATGTCGGACATGACTTAGTGACTGAACAACAACAAGAACTCTTAAGAATGCACCTGGCTTGACCTCTTGCCCACATCAGGAAAGACCAGTGACTGCTGTCTTTGTTTTTCACATTTAAATTTTTTTTTAAAAAAAGTATTCATTGTGAGCTGTGGTTCAGCTTTAAGTTTTTTCCTTCAGTCGTCTTTAACAATGAGCAATCTATATTTCTCCCATCATTCTAGCTTTTAAAGACTTCCCAGGTCTTCAGTTCAGTTCAGTTCAGTCACTCAGTCCTGTCCCACTCTTTGCGACCCCATGGACTGCAGCACATCAGGCCTCCCTATCCATCACCAACTCCTGGAGTCTTAGAATTTATTAATCTAAGAATTTCTGAGAGTTAGTTGCCGGGAGCCGTCAGGATGCCCCCTTGCTCGGATGACAAAGTCACGAGACTAAGAAAGTATTTGCAAAGCTGACTTTCTTTTCCGGGGCATCCTGGGCAAGCCCCACCCTGGTATTTTTCTTGGAAGTTCTGTCTATGCTCGGAACATTGGCTCATTTCAGTAGGTCAGTCACAGTTGGAAAGAATTCGTCCTGAGATAATCCCCCCAGACCTTATTGACCAGAGGATCTGGGAAGGTGGATCACCTTCCCCGGGGGCTATGGAGGAATGAAAGGGACATTTAAATGGATTACTACTCCTTACTGGGGAGTTTACCAAGAGTTCTCTGGGGGTCATGGCAAGGCCACCACCAGAAAGGCTCGTACTTGGGTCACCTTTCCACCTTCCACTCCCCTGACCACTCCACAGAGGAGGCTTGCTTCCTTGAAGAAATCAGGCTTGACAGAGACTTAGGAATGCTCATAATTGTGGCCAGCATAGTTGGAGATATTGATTGCTTTAGAATAATGTAGACATAGGAATTCATTATAGTAGTTATAAGGTTAATAGGGTTTTATTGCTAAAGCAGTGCTGCTTGACTGTCTCTTAGTTCTCTTTCCTCTCTCTAAACTGTCTCTTTGTCCTCTTTCCTCTTTTCTCTTAAGAACTTGAGTAGGTTACTAGAATAAACAGTCTCAAGCTTAAGCCCTTCCCTCTAGCTTCTACATAGTTGTACCTGATAAGAGAAATGTAACCTTTCTACTTAGGTTGATGTACTTATCTTGATTGAATGAAGTATACTGAAGACATTCAAATGGTAATCATACTATTGTTAAATCTAATTAAATAGAATTCTGACTTCTGCAAAGGGAATGTTTCATGATAGTTTGGGGAATGAACTCAATGATAAGGTTGCTCTGGGAGGTAGAAAACAAAAAATTGTATAGAATGATAGGTGATGTAATGATGTAATGGGGATGTCTTTTGGCTATAAAAACTGTAAACCAACAACAATAAACGAGAGACTTCTCCACCGCCTTTTGGAGAGACTTCTCCATCACCTCACAAAACTAACAGCAATAAAGAGAGACTGCTCCATCATCACACATCGACTCAGCTCAGTTCTTCCGCCGACGCCACTCATCCCTCAAGACCCCCGGACCCCGCCGGGGCTGGACCCCGGCAGTTAGTTTTGTTTATTTTGTTTTCAATGTTCTCAGTAGTATAAATTGTCAGTTCTAATGGTTACTTACATAATGATAAGTCAAACTTAAAGAGATAATAGGTAACAAGCAGAATAAATAAGTAAAACCAAAATATTCCCACAACCCAGATATACTAATGTATTACCCAATGTTGAACCTTGGTATATATCCATATATCTTTCCAGATCCTTTGGCATATGTGTGTATACACATACATGCACAAAAACGTATGTTTTATCAAAACGAATTGTATAGTACATGCTATTCTTTAACCAACTAGTTCTGTAACCTAGTGTAAAACAAGGTCATTCATTGTACCTCATTGTAGCCCCTAAATAAATATCTCTGAATTTTCACAGCTGCCCCGTCCCTACTTTCTCTATTTCTATTTTATTTATTTAATCTTCTAGTTTTATTGAGATATAATTGACATATAGTAGTATATAAATTTAAGGTATATAGCATAATGATCTAACTTAATACATTGTGAAATGATTATTATAAGTTTAGTGAACACCTAGCATCTCGTGTAGATACAAAATTAAAGAAACAGAAAAACATTTTTCCTTGTAATAAGAACTCTTGGAATTTGCTCTCTTAACTACTTTCTTATATAATGTACAACAGTATTGATTATATTTATCATGTTCATCTAATTAATCTTCATCTAATTCCTCCTCCTTCCACCTACCGCCTCTGGGAGCCCCAAATCTGATCTGTCTTTTTTTTTATGAGTTTGTTCATTTTTGAAGTATAATTCACTTACCACACTATGTTAGTTCCTGTTTTATGACATAGTGATTTGGTATACATTTGATTTATATAATTTCAAAATGATCAACACAATAAGTTAGTTTTGATATGTCATAGTATAAGGATATTACATAGTTATTGACTATTTTCTCCATATTGTACATTTATTTTGCAACCAGAAGTTTGTACCCCTTAATCTCCCTCACCTATTTCTTTCCTACCTCTCACTCCCCTCTGGCAAATCACCTGTTTTGTCTCTGTATTTTTCATTCTTTTTCTGTTTTGTTAATTTCATTTGTTTTTTAGATTCCACACGTATGTGAAACCATATGGCATTTGTCCTTCTCAGTTGGATTTATTTCCCTTAGCATAATACCCTCTAGGTCCATCTATGTCATTGTGAATGGCAATATTTTATTATCCCTATGGTTGTGTAATATTCAGTTGTATACGTATGCCACATCTTCTTTATCCATTTACCTGTTGTTGGGCAATTAGGTTGTTCCATATCTTGACTATTGTAAATAATACTTCAGTGAACATAGAGGTGCATAGATCTTTTCTAATTAGTGTTTTCATTTTCTCTGGATAAATACCCAGGAGTAGAATTACTGGATCATATGGTAGTTCTATTTTTAATTTTTGAGGAATCTCCGTACAGTTTTTCATAGTGTCTGTACCAATTATAGTCCCATCAGCGATGTTAGTGGATTCTTTTCTGCACATCCTCAGCAACATTTGATATTTGTTATCTTTTTGATAATAGCCATTGTGACAGGTCTTGCCTGAAAAAGCCTGTGGAAAGAGAAGCCTGATGAGCTGTAGTCCAAAGGGTCACAGAGAGCGGGACACAACTGAATGACTAACCGCACAAGATAACACACATTGTGATAGGTATGAGGTGATATCTCATTATGGTTTTGACTTGCATTATCCTAATGATTAGTGATGTTGAATATCTTTTTATCTGCCTCTTGGCCATCTGTATGTCTCTTGAAAAATATCTATTCAGATTCTCTCCCTCTTTTTTAATCTGGTTGTTTTTTGATGTTGAGTTGTGTGAGTTCTTTGTATATTTTGGATATTAACCCTTTGTTGGGTATACTGTTTGCAAATATAGTCTCCCATTTAGTATGTGGCCTTTTCATTTTGTTGATGGTTTTGATGTGATTCTATTTGTTGATTTTTGCTTTTGTTTCCCTTATCTGAGAAAACATATTAAAGAAATATTACAAAGACAGATGTCAAAGAGCATATTGCTTATATTTTCTTCTAGAAGTTTTATAGATTCAGGTCTTACATTTAAGGCTTTAATCCATTTTTAATTTATTTTTGATCATGGTGTGAGAGTATTCCAGTTTGATACTTTTGCATGTGCTTACAGTTTTCCCCGGTAGTTTAGACGGTAATGCGTCTGCCTGCAATGCAGGAGACCCACGTTTGATCCCTGGGACAGGAAGATCCCCTGGAGGAGGAAATGGCAACCCACTCCAGCATTCTTGCCTGGAAAATCCCATGGATGGAGGAGCCTGGTAGGCTACAGTCCATGGGGTTGCAAAGAGTCAGACATGACTGAACAACTTCACTTCACATACAATTTTCCCAACACCATTTATTAAAGAGGCTGTCTTTTCCACATTGTATATTCTAGCCTCCCTTGTTGTAGATTAACTACCATATGTAAGTGTGGTTTCATCTCTGGGTTCTCTAGTCTGTTCCATTGATCTATGTGTCTGTTTTTGTGCTAGTACTATACTATTTTGATGACTGTAGCTTTGTAGTATAGTTTGAAATCAGGGAGTATGATACCTTTAGCTTTGTTCTTTCTCAAGAGTGTTTTGGCTGCTTGTTTTGTGGTTTCATACAAATTTCAGGATTTTTTGTTCTAGTTTTGTGAAAAATGCCTTTAGTATTTCAATAGGGATTACACTGAATTTGTAGATTGCTTTGGATAGCATGGTCATTTTAATAATATTCCTTCTTCCCATCTACGAACATAGTATGTTGTTCTATCTGTTTGTGTCATATTCAGTTTCTTTAATCAGTGCCTTATAGTTTTCCAAGTACAGATCTTTTATCCCCTTAGTTAGATTTGTTCCTCAGTATTTTATTATTTTTAATTTGATGATATATGGAATTTTTTCTTAATTTCTCTTTCTGATAATTCATTGTTAGTATACAGAAATGCAACAGATTTCTATATATTAATTTTGTATCCTGTAACTTTACCAAATTCACTGATGAGTTCTAGTAGATTTTTGGTGGCATCCTTAGAATTTTTATGTATAGTTTTGTGTCATCTGCAAACAGTGACAGTTTTATTTTTTACTTTCCAATTGGATTCTTTTTATTCTTTTTTCTCTGATTGTAGTGTCTAGGATTTCCAGCACTATGTTGAATAAAACTGGTGAGAGTGGGAATCCTTGTATTATTCCTGATCTCAGATGAAATGCTTGTAGCTTTTCACCATTGAGTCTGATATTGGTTGTAGGCTTGTCATATATAGCCTTTATTATGCCTTTATTATGTTCCTTTTGTGCCTACTTTGTTGAGTTTTTTTTTTATCATAAATAGATGTTTGTCAAAAGCTTTGTCTGCATCTGTTAAGATGATTATATGGTTTTTAGTCTTTAATTTGTTAATGTGGCATATCACATTGATTGATTTGCAGATATTGAAACATCCTTGTCTCCCTGGAGATAAATCCCAATTGATTATTGTGTATGATCCTTTTAATGTACTATTGAATTCAGTTTGCTAATATTTTGTTGAGGATTTTTGCATCTATGCCCATAAGTCATACTGACTTGTAATTTTTTGTATAATGTCTGTCTGATTTGGCATCAGGGTACTGCTGGCCTCATGTTTGGAAGAATATGTTTGGAAGTTTTTGTCCTTCTGCAGGGTTTTGAAATAGTTTGTGAAGAATAGGTTTAACTCTTCTCTAAATGTTTGGTGTAAATCACCTGTATAGCCATCTAGTCATGGACTTTTGTTTGTTGGAAAGTTTTTTTTTGGTTACTGATTCGATTTCATTACTGGCAATTGATCTGTTCATATTTTCTATTTCTTCCTGATTCAGTCTTGAGAGATTGTACATTTCTATGAATTTATCCATTTCTTCTAGGTTGTACTTTATTGGCATATAATTGTAGTACTCTCTTATGATCCTATGTATTTCAGTGACATTGGTTATAAATTCTCCTATTTCATTTCTGACTTAAATTGATTTGGGCCCTTTTTTTTTTTTTTTGATGAGTCTGGCTAAAGGTTTGTCAACTTTGTGTATCTTTTCAAACAACCAGCTCTTAGTTTTGCTGATCTTTTCTATTTCATTTTTTTAGTCTTTGTTTCATTTATTTCTGCTCTGATCTTTATGATTTCTTTCCTTTTACTAGCTTGGTGGTTTTTTCTTTTTCTAGTTCCTTTAGGTGTGAGGTTAGGTTGTTTGAGAGTTTTCTTGTTTCCTGAGGTAAGCTTGTATTGCTATAAACTTTCCTGTTAGAATTACTTTTGCTTTGTCTCATAGATTTTCAATAGTGTGTTTTTGTTTTCACTTTCTCCATGTTTTTAATATTTTGCCTTTGATTTCTTCAGCAGCTCGTTGGTTATTTAGTGACATGTTTAGCCTCTACATGTGTGTGTTTTGCAGTTTTTTCTTGTAGTTGATTTCTAGTCTCATAGCATTGTGATTGGAAAAGATGCTTGATATGATGTCAGTTTTCTTAAATTTACTGAGACTTGTTTTGTGGCCTAGCATTTGATCTATCCTGGAGAATGTTCCATGTGCACCTGAAAAGAATGTGTATTCTACTGTTTTCAGATGGAATGCTTCATATATATGAATGTGATCCATTTGGCCCAATGTGTCTTTTAAGGTCAGTGTTGCCTTATTAATTTTCTCTGGATGATCTGCCATTGATGTAAGTGAGGATTGTTACAGTCCCTTACTATCCTTGTAATATTGTCAATTTCTCCATTTCTATCTGTTAATGTTTGCTTTATGTATTTAAGTGCTCTTATATGGGATGCATATATATTTATAACTGTCTTCTTGGATTGATCTCTTGGTCATTAGGTAATGTCTTCTTTGTCGGTTACAGTCTTTATTTTAAAGTCTTTCATTTGATATGAGTATTGCCACCCTGGCTTTTTTTTTTCATTTTAGTCTGCATGGAATACCCTTTTCCATCCCTTCACTTTCAGTCCATGTGTGTCTTTAGATCTAAAGTGAGTTTCTTGTGGGCAGTGTATATATGGGTCTTGTTTTTGTGTGTATTCAGTCACTCTGTGTATTTTGAGTACAACATTTAGTTCATTTCCATTTAGAGTAATTATATATATATGTATTTATTTATTGTAATTTTGTTAATTGTTTTGTGGTTGTTATTGTACTTCTTTTTCTTTTGTTCTTCTTTTGCCCTCTTCCCTTGGGATTTGATGACCATCTTTAGTGTTATATTTGAATTCTTTCTCTTTTTGCATGTGTGTGTATTTATTGTAGATTTTGGTTTGTGGTCATCATGAAGTTTATATATAGAAATATATATTTTAAGATGCTGATCTTTTAAGTTCAAATGCATTTTAACCATCCTGCATTTTTACTTTTCCATGTTTATTGGTTTTGACATCATTTTTATCCCTTAATTATTTAATATGGATATAGATGAGTTTCGTACACTTGTTTTTTTGTTAAGATTTATGTATTTATTAACTTTTGGCCTTACTGGGTCTTTGTTGCTGCATTTGGGCTTTCTCTAGTTGCTCTGAGTGGGAACTACTTGTTGTTGTGCCTGGGCTTCTCATGGTAGTTTCCCTAGTGGATCATGGGCTCCAGGGCACAAAGCCTTTTGTACTTGTGCTGTGTGGGCTCAGTAGTTGTGACACATGGGCTTGGTTGCCCCATGCAGCCTGTGGAATCTTTCTGACTCATGGGTTAAACCCATTTCCCCTGCATGGGCAGGCAGATTCTTAACTACTAGACTACCAGGAAAACTCAACCCTTGTCTTTTAACATTGTCCCAGAATTCTCTTAAGCTCTCCATTAAATTTGGTTTCTTTTTTTCTGTTCAACTTGGGTGATTTCTACTGCTCTGTTTTCCAGCTCACTGATTCATTCCTCTGTATCATCTAACTACTATTGATTACTTCTAGTATATTTTAAAATTTCACTTATTGTAGTTTTCATTTTTCTTTGGTTCTTTATGCCTTCAAACCCTTATTAATAACTTTCAACTTTGTACTCTGCTCACCTAATCTTCTCCTGAGTTCTTTGAGCATCTTTACAGTTATAATCTTGAGCTCTTTGTTGGGTTGATTATCTCCACCTCACTTAGTTCATCTTCTGGGGTTTTATCATGTTCCCTCATTTGGAACATATTCCCGTGTCACTTCATTTTGCCTCATTTGCTGTTTTTATTTCTGTGTATTTGGTAGATTGGCTATATTTCCTGACCTTGGAGAAGTGGACTTTTGTAGGAGATGTCCTGTGTTTCCCAGCAGTGCACTTCCTTCTGGTTGCAAGAGCTATATGCTTTAGGGTTATCCTGTGTGTGGGCTGTGCGGGTCCTTCTGTTATGACAGGCTGACTACTGTGGGTTGTCTGGTAGGCCTAGGTTGTTTATATATAGAGGTTCCCTGGTGGCTCAGGTGGTAAAGAGTCTGTCTAGAATGCAAGAGACCCAGGTTCAAACCCTGGGTCAGGAAGATGCCCTGGAGAAGGAAATGGCAACCCTATATATATAGCAATATAAATAGCTATAAACCAAATTGGTTTGTGGCCTGTGCTGAAGCTGCTAGCCACTGGTGGATGAGGCTGGGTCTCAAAGCAGCTGGGTACAAAGCCCTGAGGGGTTCTTGGGCTAGTGCTAGTCTGTTGATGGGTGGATCCAGGTCCTAGGATGGGTGGTTACAGGGCTGGGTGTCTCAGATCCACTAGATGGCCTGCTGGTGTGAGGCCTGTTCCCAACACAGCTATCTTTGAGGTCCAGGGTGTCCAAAAACAGGTGTTGGCTTGCTGGTGAGTGGGGCTGAATCCTGGGGTTTGGGGGCCCTAGGGCTGGTGTTGGCCTGCTGATGGATGGGCCCAGGGCCAGGGGTTTCCCAGTGTTAGTGCTAGCCTGCCATGGGGGGACTGAGGCCCTTGGAGTTCTGGGGCTGGCGCAGGTTCACTGCTGTGAGGGTTCTGGGGGACAGGTCCTGGGGCAAGGTGGGTAGGGTTTTATCCCCACCTGTCTAGCTACTTGGCCTGAGGTGTCCTAGTACTGGTGCTTACAGGCTTCTGGGTGAGGCCAGTCTCAATGCTAACAAGCTGCAGGGCAGATTCTAAAATGGCACTAGTCAGCAACAATGTGCTTGTGGTAGAACGAGCTTCCAATAATGGTTGTTACCAGCGTCTGTGTCCACAAGGTGAGCTCCTATGTCCTCCTGCCTCTCCAGGAGGCTCTCAAAGATCACCAGGGAGGTCTGACCCAGGCTTCTTTCAGATTATTGCTTCTGCCCTGGATCCCAGCACATATGGGATTTTGTGTGCACAAAGAAAAACAAATAGGGGTGAAGTCTCTATTTTCGACAGCCCTCTGGCTCTCTTGAGAGTAAGCCCCATTGGCCTTCAAAGCCAAACATTCTAAGGGCTCATTTTCTTGGTGCAGGACTCCCAGGCTAAAGATCATGATGTGGAGCTTGAACCCCTTACTCTTTGTGGAAAACCACAGCAGTTGTAATTATCTCCCCATTTGTGGGTTGCCCACCATGGATATGGGTCTTGACTATACAGCATCTCTGCTCCTCCAGCCTGTCTCATTGTGGTTCCTTCTTTTCTATCTTTAGTTGTAGAAAACATTTTCTTCTCTTCTTCTGGTCTTATCAATAGTTGCTCTGTAAGTTGTTGTAATTTTGGTGTGCCTGTGGGAGGAGGTGGGTGCAGTTTCTCCCTACTCCACCATTCTTCTTTATTTTTAATGACAGTGACTTGTTCAAGAAGCCATGTCAATTATCCCACAGAACATCTCCCTTTCTATAGTTGTCTGATTGTTTCCTCAAGGTTTCGCCTGCTGTTCTATGCCTGGTCAGACTGTGATGTCACCTTACCAGGATGGCCGTCTGATCTTTCCATCATGAAGCTATGTTGCAACTAGAAAGTAGTCTGTCTGAGCATGAGCTTTTGAAAATAACATAAACCTCGTGATTCCATATTTTGGTTCTGTGTTTATAACAATGGCATGGCATAGAAAGTCCTCTGTATTTCAATAGGCTTTATACTTCCCTGAAATCCCCAATTTTATAACCATCTCATACTCAGGATTGACTGTACATGCCTCCCTTCATGGAACACTGTTCCTGAGCATAATTGACCAGTTCTGATTTTTTATTAAGTATAGTAATACTTAATACTTTTCCTGGATCTGTAGACACCACTTTTGGTAGTTCTAGTGCTTTATCAAGTTGAGCAGCATTGGAAAGTTGGGAAGTTTCCTGGTAGAAACAGGAGGTAATCAGGAAACAAACAAAAAACAAATTAGAGCTTATGGGTATATATATTCAAGCTTTTAAGTGAATTTTAGATGCAAAGACTGTGAAAGAGAACTATAATAAAAACATTTGAAAGAAGAAATGTGTCCTTTTTTACTGTTTGTTTTTGAGATGGAAAGCTTAATGCAAAATTTGGATCTTATTACAGAAATCGAAACGAGCTCATGCAAATTAATCTCCATTGCACCCGTAAAAAAGAAATTAAAAGCACTAATGCTGCTTGTAGTGTATATACAGTAACATTTCCTAAATATCTTCTGGGTCTAAAGCTAGGAATGATATTCAGTGCTTCCTTTTCCTCAGGCTACAGTATCATAGGATTCAATTTTGAATCTGATAATGGAGGCACTTTTGTCGCACAATAGCCCACAAAGGAAATGAAGGAAGTAGAAAACAGCCGGATTATCGAAACAGAGACAAATGAGCCGCCTCGGTTAGATGCTCAGTTCTGGTCTTCCTTTCTTTGGTAGACAGAAATTAATTGAGCATCTAATTGTGTCCATTTCAGGGGCACATTATCTTTTACAGTTTAAATTGACCATTGGTGGTGGCCTATTCTTAGTCTTTTAATCCAGAAGACAGTTTTCTATATTCATTTCAATGACCTGAGTAGAAGATGTTAAAAGATCTGGCCAACTTTATACTTTTAATTAACACATTTATAAGGTGACATTCTGTGTTTCAAGTAATCACATATCTTAAATAGTTAACAGTGGGTATTTGCACAGAGTTTTCTTAGCTCTCTTGCACAGAGTTTTCTTAGCTCTCTTTTCTGCTCTTAACAAATTCTGAATTTCCATCAGACTTATCTCGAAGAAAAATTAGTGATTTTATTTTAAGGCCTGGGCACCTCAAGTATAAGCTGTTTCATAATCTGCATAGAAAGATAGCCATTTCTGAAGCAACCCCTTGATCAAAGAATTCTAAGTTACTGAGCTGCAGCGTGTTCTTCAGTCCCCATTATCTGCTGTAGAGAGTAAGGCTACTTGCCAGACTTTGTGATTCCAGCCATAAAACCCTAGAAATACTCTTGACTGGAGTTGAGACAGCTACTGTTTTCCAGGAATGTAATAAAACTTTGCACAGGCACCTCTGACAGGTCATTTATAGTCTTTCAAGAATATGGTCAACATTGCTCAGATCAGCTCAGGATCCGGAAGTCCCTCCATTCCAAGAGTTAGAGCTTTGCCTTCCTATTTATCTTGGTGCACCAGGGTTTCACTAGGTCAGTGATTCGCTGATTAAGTGACTCTGCAGGGATTCTAAAAGGAATTTGAGGGAAATTATTCTAACAAATCCTTCAGCTCGTTTGGCGAGGGCAGCTGTGAAACCCAAGGCTCTCCATATGTGTGTGGATAATTGGATTCCTAGATTTCTCTGCCTTAGTGTATATGTACACGAAGGGTATATGTATATTCAGTGTATAGACATGTGAGTTCAGGGGATGTGGGAGTAGGAAGTGTAGTGTGGAGGAGGAGATGCCTTTGTCTGGATCTTTCCCTCCTAGTGAGTGTGGAACACCCAAGGCCAGCATCAGTGTCAGTACATTTCCCACCCCCGTACCTACTGATGCAGAAGAGGGGAGGGAACCCTGATATCAGAGTGGCTCATCTGCCAAGGTGATAATGGAATTCCTCAGCATAGAAATTTTTTGATTTGTGAACAGTAGAATCCAGCCTATTGCATTTCCTTGCTTCGTACTTGCCAAAGTATTAAACAATTCAGAAACCTCTGGATTAAAAAAAAAAATTGAGTTGCTGTACTCTCATCCCATTCCTCCACCCAGAGGTATCTGAATAGCTAAGGTTTTCACCAAATCACAGAAATACACATCCACACTCTTTTTTCACTCATAGAAAAGGAAAGGAATAAAAACTTAGACACGTAGATACCTTTTCACCTTATGTATGTCTTGGGCGGCATCCCTGGTAGCTCAGACGGTAAAGCATCTGCCTGCAATGCGGGGTCTCTTCCCTGGGTCAGGAAGAGACCCTGGAGAAGAAAATGGCAACCCATTCCAGTACTCTTGCCTGGAAAGTTCCATGGATGGAGGAGCCTGGTAGGCTATAGTCCATGAAGTGACAAAAAGTCTTTTGCTTGTCTATAAATCTTTTGCTCATTTTATCAAATCTGAATGAAAGCATTGCCTGAGAGAGTATTCTTGGTTATAGGTTTTCCCCTTTCATCTCTTTAAATATATTGTGCCACTCCCTTCTGGCCTGCAAAGTTTTTGCTGAAAAGCCAGTTGATAGCCTTATGGGAACTTCCTTGTACTTAACTTTTCATATTTCTCTCTTTTTACTTGTAACCACAGTTGTTTGATTTTAGCAAATTTGATCCACCATTTTTGGCAAAAGAAAACAGCAACTTCTCTTTGGTCTTGTGAATGTGCAGGGTTGGGAATGGACATTGATGAGTAGGGGTTAATGCAGGGGAGGAACTGATACAGGGAAGGACATTGGCGTGGGAGCCGGAGACCTAGGTTCTGAATCAAACCCTCAAGTGTGAGTTCAAGAATGTGGACATTTAGAAACATATTCCATCAATCTTGCTTGTTTAACATGCAGTTTTATTTTTTATTTTGCAGGCTTAATTTGCGCTGAATTTCATGCTGATCATCCTTATTATGTAAACCAGTCCTTTGGAACTACCTAAATTTCATGAAAGAACCCCAATGCCGGGAAGGATCAAGGGCAGGAAGAGAAGGGGAGGGGACAGAGGATGAAATGGTTGGATGGCATCACCAACTTAAAGGACATACGTCTGAGCGATTAGTGGGAGACAGTTAAGGACAAGGAAGCCTGTGGGCTCACCAAGAGTTAAATACGACTTAGCGGCTAGAGCAAAATTCATGAAGTGCTTCCTCTTCTCGTACACTAGATGGCACTATAGGTGAGGCAAATCCATTTACCAAAAAAGAAAGAGACTCGGATAACCAAGGCTAATTTTGGTAAATTAGAAATGCTTAGCACTGCAGGCATACTTCTGTTTTCTGGGAAACAGAAGAGTTACCTTGAAGAGCCTTAAGATAGCAACCCCTTAAGACACGGAAATTATGCCCACAGACTAGAAAGCAGTGGAAGCAGATAATTGAATAAAGACATTACAAAATAGCTGGATTATTACCTAAGCTTTTACTTTGATATGAACTGTTTTTTGGGGGGGAGAAGTTACATACTGTGAAATAAAAATAGTCACAAGAAATGAATGTATATTCCATCCACATAATGTTCAAAAGTGTGAAAACCTAAATATAGAGTCTGTTATACAGAGTGAAGTAAATAAAAAAAAAATATATATATATATACAATAAATATATACTATATCTATACGATATACTCTAGAAAAATAGTACTGATGAACCCACCTACAGGGAAGAAATGGAGACGCAGATCTAGAGAACAGACTTGTGGACACAGCTGGGGATGGAGAGGCTAGGAGAAATTGAGAAAGTAACATTGACATATGTTCACTGTCATGTGTAAAATAGGTAACTAGCAGAAAACTGCTATATAACACAGACGGCCCAGCCTGGTGCTCTGTGACGACCTCGAGGGGTGGAATGGGGAGAGAGAGAGGTTTTAGAGAGGGGAGACAGGTATAAAATTATGACTGATTCATATTGATGTACAGCAGCAATCACAACACTGTAAAGCAATTATCCTCCAATAAAAAGTTAATTATCTTCCAATAAAAGCAATTAGATAATTGGGCCAATTATAAAGATAAAAAGGGCCAGTAAAAAAGCCCTTCCTCGTTAGTATAGTGGTGAGTATCCGCACCTGTCATGTGGAAGACGGGTTCGATTCCCCGACAGGGAGCCTGTATAGATTAAAGGACTTCCCTGTAGCTCGAAGGGTAAAGAATCTGCCTGCTATGCAGGAGACAAGGGTTCAATCTCTGGGTCAGGAAGATCCTCTGGAGAAGGGAATGGTAGTCCACTCCAGTATTCTTGCCTGGAGAATCCCATGGACAGAGAAGCCTGGTGGATTACTTTGTGGGGTCGCAAAGAGTCGGACATGACTGAGGGACTAACACACACAGAAAAGTTAAATTAAGAAAAGAATGTATCACACAATGTTTATTCATTCTCTTAGTAATAGACTTCAGTTTGTTAAGATGTGATCATGAGTAAATGTTTTTGAATATTGAAAAATATGAAAACTATCTATAGTGTTTTCTTAAGGATGTATGGCGAGCTTCCCTGATAGCTCAGTTGGTAAAGAATCTACCTGCAATGCAGGTGACCCCGGTTCAATTCCTGGGTCGGGAAGATCCGCTGGAGAATCCAGCTACCCACTCCAGCATTCTTGGGCTTCCCTTGTGCCCAAGCTGGTAAAGAATCCGCCCGCAATGCAGGAGACCTGGGTTTGATCCCTGTGTTGGGAAGATCCCCTGGAGAAGGGAAAAGCTACCCATTCCCATATTCTGGCCTAGAGAATTCCACAGACTATATAGTCCATGGGGGTCGCAAAGAGTCGGACATGACTGAGTGACCTTCACTTTCACATAGTTGGTAAAACCATAAAGAAAAAGGGAATGCTGAGCATAAAAATTCGGATGGAAGTTACCTCTGATGGGAGGAGGGGAAATGTCTGAAAGGGACTGTGAGGGGGTTTCTAAGACACAGAATGTACTCTGGGCTTTAACCAGGGTGAAGCTTGTTATTGTTATTATTAAAAAGGAATGAATTATATATTTGAATATGAATTATATATTTCATAATGACAGATAAAAACATAGCAAAGATTACTGTAATTCCCTTCTTGATTCTTTATCTCGCCTTGGTAAGTTTCTTTCCAGTTTTTTTAACTCACCCTGCTAGGGATTTCTTCAAGGACAGAGGGGGAAATGTACCCAGGGTCATTTTTTAAGGACAGCCTGTCATCTACTTTTAAAATTCTCTTAATGCTATCAGATCTGTCCCTGAGAACAAAGGATTTTAGAAACAGTCAAAACTGCTAATAAAGTGTCTTCTTAAATTTGGTGAGGCCCAACTTCAAATAAGAGGACTAAGACTCTCTGACAGCTGAGGGGTGATTAGGTTATGATGCTTTCTGTGCAGTCATTAAAACTTTTAATAACTGGGAAAAATATTTACAAAGTATTTTTAAGAAAAAAAACACAGCTTATCAAAACACATGAGAAGCCTATTTTGTAAGAAGATGAAAAGAATGTAATCAAAATATCTTATTTTTTTTCTTGTGCATTTATGCATTGTTCCAGTTTTCTACAGGGCCACATATTATTTTTGTAAATATGGGCTAGGGGAGGATGAAGTGAAGTGAAGTTGCTTAGTTGTGTCTGACTCCTTGCAACACCATGGACTGTAGCCCACCAGGCTCCACCGTCCATGGGATTTTCCAGGCAAGAGTACTGGAGTGGGTTGCTATTTTCTTCCTTCTCCAGGGGATCTTCCCGACCCAGGGATCAAACTCAGGTCTCCTGCATTGCAGGCAGATGCTTTACCATCTAAGCTAACAGGGATGAATCTACATTGAAGATGATTTTAAAAGAAAAGTTTCAGAAATGTTTTGAGTGATGGAATAAAAGCATGACCTGCTAACGTGACTACTTTGAAGGGTGACTCTAAATATATTGAGTTGGCCAAAAATTTCCTTCAATTTTAAAGTAAAAATAAAAGACATATTTTTCATTTTCACCAGGAACTTTATTGAACAATATGCTCACTGTTTTCTTCCACTACCTTCTGCCATTTTTCAGGCAACTTCATAATTCCATATTCCCAAAACTTTTTCTCTTTTTGAGCAAAGAACCCTTCTAGGTGCTTTTTACAGTTCTAGGGAATTGAATTTTTTTCCATTAAGGGAATTTTGTAAAGACCAAAATAAATGGAAATCCAAATGTACAATGTCTGGTGAATACATTGGATGAATCAGAACTTCCCAGCCAAGTTGTAATAGTTTTTGCTTGGTCATGAGAGAAACGTGGTCTTTCATTATCTTGATGGAAGATTATGTGTCTTCTGTTGGCTGATGCAGGACGCTTTTTGTTGAGTGCTGCTTTCAGTTGGTCTAATGGGGAGCAATAGTTGTTGGAGTTAATTGTTAGGTTTTTGGCAAGGAGCTCTTAATACAGGACTCCCTTCCAATCCTGCCATATACACAACAGCACCTTCTTTGGTTGAAGACTGGCCTTTGGTATGGTAGAGGGTGGATCACTTGCCCCACGATCTCCTCCGTTCTACATTGTTGTGCAGTATCCACTTTTCATTGCCCATCACAGTTTGTTTTTTAAAATGGACTGTTTTCATTACATTTAAGTAGAAAATTGCATGCAGAAATATGGTGAAGAAGCTTTTTTTTCGCTTGACTTACGTGAGACCCAATCATCAAAGTGATTAACAAAGCCAAGCTGGTGCAAATCATTTTCAGCGCTTGATTTGGATATTTTGAGTATATCAGCTATCTCCTGTGTGATGTAACATTGATTTTTCCCAATTAATGTCTTGATTTGGTCTCTCTCAACTTCAACTGGTCTACTCGACTGTGGAGCATCCTCTAGCGAAAAACTCCACAAAGCACTTTTGACGTGTTTTTTTCACCTTCTCCAAACACTTCAAAAATCTTTTTTCTGTGTGTTTCAGTTGAGTTTTTACCTTTCTCAAAATAATAAAGCATAACATGCCAAAAATGTTGCTTTTTTCTTTCACCTTCAATATTAAAATGGCTATACAAAAATTCACCAATTTTGATGCTTTTAAAAAAAAATGCATACTGATATGACTGCTGTTAAAATACAATCTGACTAATTGTTTCCAATGAAGTTAAAGACAACTAAGTGCTATTTAGATTCATTTTACAGAAAGAAAAAAAAGAATGAACTTTTGGGCCAACCCAATATTAAATCTCATACATTTGTTTAAAAATCAATTAATATTAAAAAAACACATTTTTTAAAAAAGAGCAGTTTTGGGTTCACGGCAAAATTGAGTGGAAAGTTCAGAGAATTCCCATATATCTCCCACCTCACATGTCCACAACTCCCGCATTATCAATATCTTGCATCAGATGAATCTATATTAATTCATAAATTCATTAATCATAAATCTACACATCTTTATCACTCAAAGTACATAGTTTACGTTACATTAAAAGTCACTTCTGGTGCACACTCTATAGATTTTGACATGTGGCTACCTTTATAGTATCATGTAGAATAGTTCACTGCTCTGAAATCCTCTGTGTTCTGCCTCCTTCTCTTCCCCCACCACTGATCTTATTGTCGTCATAATTTTGCTTTTGTTCCAGAATGTCACATAGGTGAAAATCATACAGTATGAAACTGTTGATATAAATAATCAATAAACAATCTATAATAGGAATGAGCAATCTATAATAGTTTCTCAGTCATGTCTGACTCTTTTCGACCCCGTGGACAGTGGCCCTCCAGGCTCCTCCATTCTTGGCATTTTCCAGGCAAGAATACTGGAGTGGGTTGCCATTTCCTTCTCCAGGGAATCTTCCCAACTCAGGGATCGAATCCTGGTCTCCTGCATTGCAGGCAGATTCTTTATTGTCTAAGCCACCTGGCCAATCCCATAATAAGAGTAGAGAAGTTTTATTTGAGCTAAACCAAGGACTATAGCCTGGGAGACACAGATTCAAGAAGCATTTGAATTATGTTCTGCAGGATTACAAAATGGAGCAGGCTTTTAAAGGCAAAAACTGGAAGGTTACAACTAGTCACATAAGCTGTTTATCAAGAATCATAACTGGAGCTGGCAAGAAGTAAGTGCGCTTGTTGAGGAAGGATTGGTTGGGGTCCAAATGGTTGCAGCTGCTGGCAGATACTGATTTGAGGATGGCTAGTGGTGTCCTTGAGTCTGATACTGTTCAGAAATTCAGCTTCTTAGAAATGTAGAACCTGTCTGAAACCACATTCAAAGTGGCCACCAGGCTCCATTTTGGATGCTTGAACTGCAGTTACTCCATTTTGATTTTTAAAATCATTCTTTTCTTTAATGATTAAAGCAGATGTACAATTTATATTTGATAGGCTACAGACTGGCTATTCCAGACTAAGCCAAATCATGTGTTAGTCAGAATGACTTCTCCATAACTCAATATTTGAAAATTTCTTGCATTGTTACCTTTTCAGATTGGCTTGTTTCACTGAGTAATATGCATGTTTCCTTCATGGCTTTTTATGGCTTAATTTTTTTTTTTTGTAGTACTGTCTGATATTCCATTGTGAAGATGTGCTGTACTTTATTGATTCATATACTGAAACGGTATTTTGATTGTTTCTGGCAATTATGAATAAAGCTGTATCGGCAGCTTCAGAGTGAAAGTTTGCGTGTAGATGTGTTTTTAACTCTTTGGAGTAAATAACAAGGAGCATGACAGCTGGATCATATGGTAAGAGTATGTTTAGTTTTGTAAGAAACCCACAAACTGTCTTCCGAAGTGGCTGTACCATTCTGCATTCCCACCATCAGTGAACGAGAGTTCCTGTTGCTCTCCATCTTCATCAGTATGTGGTGGTGTCCGTGTTTTGGATTTTCACCATTCTAATAGGTGTGCAGTGCTATCTTGTTTTAATTTGCCACTCCTTGATGACATATGTTGTTGAGCATCTTTTCATATATTTGTTTATACCATCCATATATCTTCTTTTGTGAGGTGTTTTTTCATTTCTTTTCCCCATTTTCAATTGTATTTTTTGTTTTCTTATTGCTGAGTTTTAGGAGCTCTTTGTATATTTTTAATACAGTTCTTTATCAAATGTGTCATTCGTAAATATTTTCTCCCATTTTAAATCACTACTTTTTGTGTTAAATATAAACTTCAAGGATTATAATTTTCCTTTAATCTCCTTTTCTCTTAGACTTCTGGGGACTTTCGCTTTATTTATTTTAGCCTGAATTGAAAGAAAAAAGTTTAACTAAATAGCAACAAAATGTGTATAAACTGAGTGATAAAATGCAAATTAATTTTTTAAAAAAACAATAATAATCTTTGAATGGCAGAAAACAAATTTTGGTTGAAAAGGTGGTGCTTACTATGATTCGTTCACAAGGTCTTAGAAATACAAGTTGCTTCGTTTTCTGTATTTTCTGACAGTCTGAATAAAAACTTATCACCTTAAGCAACAAAGCTTTATTTGAATCATTTTGGGTGGATATCTTTATAAAATAGTGTTTTAATTGCCTACATAAACACCAAATATTGAACATAACTGACTTTGAGTCGTAAGAGAACAGTGTATTCAAAGAACAAGAATGGCATGTTTTGAAAAAGGAACAATCAGAGCATAAGAACAAGCTCTTGGAAGTTTAAAATATTATTGGCTAAATAAATTCTGTAGAATGATTTAAAGACAAGGCCAAGGAAGTTGCCCAGAAAATAGAAAAAAAGAGACCAAATAATGGGACACGTATAGGGAAAAAAAAAATCTTAAAAAAAATATGCATATAGATACTTAAAAATCAAGTAGTACTATATTTTAATCCCTTTTTAAGTTTCTTTTTCACTGTGATAAAATACACATTACATAAATGTTACCATTTTAAACTATTTTTAAAAGATTTATTTATTTGTTTATTTTTGGCAGTACTGGGTCTTCATTGCTGCATGTGGGCTTTCTTCAGTTGTAGCAAGTTGGGGCTACTCTTCGTTGAGGTGGGGTCTACTCTTCATTGAGGTGTGTAGGCTTCTCAGTGCAGTGGCCTCCCCTGTTGCAGACCACACGTTTCAGTAGTTGCAGGTCGTGGACTCTAGAGTATAGGCTGAATAGTCATGGTGCAAAGGTTTAGTTGTCCCTCGGCATATGGCATCTTCTCAGACCAGGGGTTGAACCCATGTCCCCTGCATTGGCAGGCGGGTTCTTAACCACTGGACCACCAGGAAAGCAAAGGTACATGGAGGTGTGGCTGAGATTTGCATGGCTGAAAGTGCCTTTGTTCTACTTATTTAAAAATGTGATCCTTTGAAAGGATGTAACCTTCTTATTCCTGATCCTTTGAAGGTAAGGGTCTTTTCTTCCCAAGAAACTTTTAGCATCTTTTTAACTTTGGTGTTCTGAAATTACACATCTTCGTTCATGCCAGCCTTTTTCCATTCACTGTGCTTGCTGTTATCAAACCAGACAATCTCATGCTTCCATTCTAAAATAAAATGTCTTTTATTATTTCTTTGATAAATTATTCCCCTATGCATTCTCCAGTTTATTTTAACCTGGATTGATTTTTAAAGATTTTTTTCCCCTATAGTGTCCCATTTTTTGGTTTCTCTTTTTTTTCTGGGCAGTTTTCTTGGCCTCGTCTTTAAACCATTCTACAGAATTTATTTAGATGATAGTGTTTTTAACTTCCAAGAGCTTGTTCTTATTCTCTGTTCCTTTTTCAAAAGAGTTGGCTTAAGACTAAATATTAAAAAAACTAAGATCATGGGTTCTGGCCACATTACTGCATGGCAAATACAAGGGGAAAAGGTGCAAGTAGTGAGAGATTTCCTTTTCTTGGGTTCCAAAATAACGGGACAATGACTGCAGCCGTGAAATCAGAAGATGATTGCTTCTTGGCAGGAAAGCTATGACAAACCTAGACAGTGTGTTGAAAAGCAGAGGCATTACTCTGCCCACAAAGATCAGGATAGTCAAGGCTATGGTCTTCCCAGTGGTCACATACGGTTGTGAGAGCTGGACCATAAAAAGAAGGCAGAATGCCAAAGAATTGATGCCTTCGAACTGTGGTGCTGGACATACCACAGTCCTTTGGACAGCAAGGGGGTCAAACCAGTCAATCTTAAGGGAGATCAACCCTAAATATTCACTGGAAGAACTGATGCTGAAGCTGAAGCTCCAGTATTTTGGTCATCTGATGTGAACAGATGACTCACTGGGAAAGTACCTAATGCTGAGAAAGATTGAGGGCAGAAGGAGAAGAGAGTGTCAGTGGATGAGATGGCTGGACAGCATCACCAATGCAATGAACATGAACTTGGGTAAACTCTGGGAGATGGTGAGGCCTGGCATGTTGCAGTCCATGGAGTCGAGAAGAGGCGGACACGATTGGGTGACTGAACAACAACAATGCATGTTTCAATTTTATTACATGAATTTTTAGAAAGTTTGGATGAATGCCTGAAAAGTTTCTGTGTGTCATCATCGTGTTTGTGCCTAGATTTTATGATATAATTTGAGCCACTCAGGCCTTTCTTGCTTGAATACAGTTCTTACCTGTGTTCTCTCTAGGTATAGGTAAGCATTTTCAAATAAGGGCAGTGTTAGTGAATGTAAATATTTTATGAATACATTTTAAGGGGATGTGAGATACCAGATAATGTAATTAATACCGATAATGCACATTAGTACTTTGAATAAAAGTACAGCTTCATTCAGTTTGAATAAGGACATTGTTATTTGGGAATGTCCCCTTTATGGCCCCTGCTACTCCAGAGGATATTCTAAATGCCAGGTGGGGTTCTCCTGAGTGGTTTGTTGGAACTTATCTTCACATTTTTAAAAAATTTATTTATTTTTAATTGAAAGGTAATTGCTTTACAGTATTGTGTTGGCTTCTATCAAACATCATCTCCATGTTTGTGCAGGATCTGGGTGGGATTCTGGGTGAATTTAAGGGCTTCCCTGGTGGCTCAGTGGTAAAGAATCTGCCTGCCAATGCAGGAGATGCGGGTTTGATCCCTGAGTCTCAAATATCCCCTGGAGAAGGAAGTAGCAATCCACTCCAGTATTTTTGCCTGGGAAATCTCATGGACCGAGAAGCCTGGCCAACTACAGTCCATAGGGTTGCAAGAGAGTTTATCTTTTAACATCACTTTCCTTCACCTGGTCCAAATAAATGTGTGTATATTTGTTCCTTTGCAGTGATAAGCAATAAAATGCCAATTAGTTTGGCAGTAAGAAGTGAACTAGTCAAGTGCAATCCCAATTGAGATCATTGTACCTTCAGTTTACAATTGAGAAGGCAGCTCTGAGAAGAAAATAACAATGGAAAAACAACTTTATATATCCTTAGAGACCCTAAACTACCTTGCAGCCTTTAAGCTATGCTTCTTGTTTTTGACAGGTTACAATTACCTTCAAGGGTTTACTGCTATACAAGGAGTGTTATATTTCATTGTCATCCCATCTGCATTTTCTTTTTTGTTCACAGTGCGAGATGAGGACAGAAGCACGACGAAAAAATCTTCTGATTTTGATTTTGCATTACTTAACACAAGAAGGGTATGTTACATTACAGATATTTACAGAGATGATTCCTCTCTTTCTCTGACCTCTGCTTTTTCAGATACACACTTTTATAAGCAATTAATAGCTTTATTTTTTAGAGCAGTTTTCTATTTACTGAAAAATTGAGCAGAAATTCTGTTATATGGTCAAGAACTCCTGTATATCAGCAATCCCCCACCCTGCCTAGTGTCCCCTGTTACAGCTTACATTGATGTGGTATGTTTATTGCACTTGATGAGCCGATATTGATATATTATTATTAAAGTCTGTAGTTTACATCAGAGTTCACTTTTGTGTCATAGTTCTGTGAGTTTTGACAAAGGCATGATGTCACATATCCACCCTTGTAGTATTGTACAGAATAGCTTCTCTGCTCTAAAAATCTCTTGTGTCCTACCTATCAATGCCCCCACCCCACCTCCAGCAACCTAGACACATACTTTTTTTGTCTCAGTTATCTAGATATTTTTCACATTGTGCATTTAAAAAAAAATTCATTAACAAAGCTACCCAGTTCATGGGATACTTGTCCTTTCCCATTCAGGTTTGAAGATGGTGTAGGCCTTTTAATAAGATTTCTGAAGTACCACTGCTGGCACACAAAGATAATATTCTTACTCCTCAGTTTTCCTTCCCTCAAAATAAAGGTTTTGCATTTACCTGGATGACTTGTACTTAACTCTCTTTTCTGGGCAATGCCCATTCTATCATTGGGAGAGGAAATTGGGAAGCATTTGAGTTTGGCCACCTACCTCATTTAATAATGTGCGAGCATTGGAGAAGGAAATGGCAGCCCACTCCAGTTTTCCTGCCTGGAGAATTCCATGTACAGAGGAGCCTGGTGGGCTACAGTCCATGGGGTCACACAATTGTGCAACTAGAAAAGAAAAAAAAAATGTGCGAGCACTTACAATGAAGACAGCTGGTATGCCAGGTGTTGGGTGAGGAAGAGAGACTACAAAGTATTTGAAGGCTCCTCTTTTTAATTTATTCTTAATTTTATTTTGGCTGGTGCCCTGCACGGCGTGTGGGATCTTAGGTTCCCAACAAAGGATCAAACCCACGCCCCCTGCTTTGTAAACTCGGAGTCTTAACCACTGGTCCACCAGGGAAGTCCCTGAAGGCTACTCTTTAGAGTTTCCTTTCCTTTTAAAATTTTCAGCCTAGAGGAAAATATTCAGGTTTCAAGGTTAGGGCTGAAAACTTTTGAGTTAAAGCAGTGGTTCTCAACCCGGAGAACCACTGAGAGGATATTTGGCAACGTCTGGAGTCCTTCTGAGTGGTGTACTGGCATCTAGTGGGAAGAGGCCGGGATGCTGCTGAACGCCCTTCAGATGCACAGGACAGCCCCAAATGCCAATCACGCCCAGATGGAGAAGCCTTTCCTTAGAGCACAAAGAACCAGCCAGCTGCTGGTATTTTCCCAGAAGACTTAATGAGCATCTCTTCCTCCGATAAACATCATAGCTGTCCATGAAAAGGAGATCTACTGTAGCTGAGAGTCTAGTAACCCTCGTGTTGAGGTAGGAAGGCAAGCTGAGGAGGGTAGGAGGTGGCTGGGACGGAAGTGAGAGCTGATGCTTGTTTCTCTGAATTATGCCAGCAGCAGCTATTTTAAATAGATCTAGAGCCCTCCCCAGGGGAATGACCATTCTAAAGACCTTGAGGAATTTTTCTTTTAAGCTCTAAGGGAAGTGGTATTAGGGTTCCCCTTTTACATTTGAAGAACTTGAGGCTTAGGGGCATCTAGGAACTTGCTGGAAGTCTCCTGGCTCTAAGTGGGGGCACTTTGCAGGCCTGGCTCGCCCCCAAAGTCTTTCAGGGTCTGATTCCTCTGCTCTGGTGTAGAAGACTTATTTTGGCTTGAGGGTCATCTCAGGAAAATCAAAATGTATGTGGGGAATACTTTCTGAGTTAAAAAGATATAGATGGCTTTGTAAAGTCAGAAAATGAAATCTCTACAACTCTGTTGAAGCATTCTTTTGTTGTTGAAAGATTTGAATTTTTATCATGAAATTTTTTTTTTTTGGCCAAAATTTCAAAGGCGTGGATTTTGGTGATGGATTATAACACAGCATTTTAAAAAAGCTTTTTACCTTACATTGGAGTATAGCCGATTAACAATGTTGTGATAGTTTCAGGTGAACATCGAAGGGGACTCAGCCTTATGTTATACATACCTCCAATCTCTCCAAATTCCTCTCCCCTCCAGGCTGTCACATAACGATGAGCAGAGTTCCGTGTGCCATACAGTAGTTCCTTGTTGGTTCTCCATTTTAAATATAGCGGTGTTTACACTGCTATAAATTATCCCTCTCCCCCTTCTGCCTAGCAACCATAAGTTCATTCACTAAGTCAACACAGCATTTGAAAATTCTTTTTGTTTTCTTATTTATTTTTGGCTGCATTGGATCTTCATTGCCTTGCGAGGGCTTTCTCTAGTCGTGGCGAGCAGGGGCTACCCTTTGTTACAGCACGTGGGCTTTTCATGGAAGGGGCTTCTCTTGTTGCAGAGGAGGCTTCAGTCGCTGCAGTGCCCAGGCTCAGTAGTTGTGGTGCCCGGGCTTTGTTGCTCCATGGCATGTGGAATCTTCCCGGACCAGGGATCAAACCCGAGTCCCCTGCATTGGCAGGCAGATTCTTATCCCACTGTACCACCAGGGAAGTCCCAGAATTTTTATTTTTTAACAGCACTTTTGAACAAACTTTGTTACTCAGTACTCTGATTTCACCCCTGGACTGACCACATTAGATCCTCAATTACAAAATGTGGCCTTTTTCATAATACCTTAACATCTCAATTTTGGAAATGGTCTTTTCTCTCATGGTAAACTGCATCATCTTTAACAAGCATTTCTCAGTCCATTTACTTTGAAACACATGGTTTAATCAGACACTTCTCTTTTTGGTGTTGGGGGTTTAAATTGCATTGGGAAAATGGCTCATTCTTTCCACATCATCACCAGTCTCAGGCCAGAGAAATGAATCCCTCCTCGCCCCCCTGCCTAGTTGGCAGGCAGGCCAATCCGGTGATGCTCGACTGCTGAATCTCTGTGTCCCCATATGGCAGGGGTGGACGCCAGAGCCGGAGAAGAGCAGTTGACGAGCCAGGTAGTATGCATGTGGGCCGTGGGTAGCTCTGCACTTTTCACCCTTCATTGATGGAAAACAGTTCCAAGGCCTGTGGAGTGCCAAGTGTCTGCTCTAAAACCAGGGCTGGCGGGGTGGTGTGGTAGGAAGGGCTTCCTGGGTAGAAACACAGACTCAGGAGCCAGTATTGTTGTTGAGTCGCTGAGTTGTGTCTGACTCTTCGCCACCTGTGGACTGCAGCATGCCAGGCTTCCCTGTCCTTCGCTGTCTCTGGAGTTGGCTCAAACTCATGTACACTGAGTTGGTGATGCCATCCAGCCGTCTCATCCTCTGTCACTCCCTTCTCCTCCTGCACTCAACCTTTCCCAGAATCAGGATCTTTTCCAATGAGTCAGCTCTTACGCATCAGCTGGCCAGTGCTGGAGCTTCAGCTTCAGTACCAGTCCTTCCAATGAATATTCAGGGTTGATTTCCTGTAGGATCGACTGGTTTGATCTCCTTGCTGTAAGGGACTCTCAAGAACCTTCTCCAGCACTGCAGTTCAAAAGCATCAGTTCTTCGGCACGCAGTCCTCTTTATGGTCCAACTCTCACATGACGACTGGAAAATCCATAGCTTTGACTATAGGACTTTTGTCAGCAAAGCAATGTCTGGGTTTTAATACACTGTCAAGGTTTGTCACAGCGTTTCTTCTGAGGAGTAAGCTTTTTTTAATTTCATGGCTGCAGTCACCGTCCACAGTGATTTTGGAGCCCAAGAAAATAAAACCTTCCACTGTTTCCAGTTTTTCCCCATTTATTTGCCATGAAGTGATGGGACTGGATGACATGATCTTGGTTTTCTTAAATGTTGACTTTTTTTTTTTTTTTTTGTTTTTGCCATACAATGACATGATATCACCATGGGTTTACATATGCTTCCCCTCCAGAACCCCCCTCCTTCCTCCCTCCCCCCCGGGAAATCTCGCGAATGTTGACTTTTAAGCGAGCTTTTTCACTCTTCTCTTTTACCTTCATCAAGAGGCTCTGCCTTGATGGAGGAGCTAGTCTGCCTTGGTTCAAATGCCCACTCTACTCTTTGCTAACCAGTGACCCTGGGCAATCTACTTACTTTCTTTGTCCCTTGTCAGGCACATGTTTTTATTATGAGAATTAAATATATGACATGCTTAGAGTAGCTCCTGACACCAAGTGAGCATATATGAGTCCTTGCCTATTTTTACTGTGGAGGAGGTACAAGCTGGATTTTATTTTTCTGATACACAGCCTGGTTCAGCAAAGGACTTAAAGTGGTTAAAAATGTGGGTTTGGCCCATTTTTCATTGTCTTCCGATAAAAATCTCAGCTCCATTCAAAAAACTCTCAGCTAAATTACCTCAAGACAGTGTTTTCTAAGTGCCTGGAACTCTACAACAGTCGTTCTGCAGAAGGTTAATTGATATGACTTCAAATGAGCTTTATGGTCAAGTAAATTTGGCAAATGTTGGGTTAAACTGGGTTAGACAGGCTCCTTTATTTCGTGACTTCTCAGATCCTCTAATTTACATACAGTGGGAATATCTGTGCAAATCAAAAGTATTTGCAGTATTCAGGGCTTTGCAAACCAATTTGGCCAAGGAACTCTTATTTTTTTTCCCCCTCAGGCCATCTTTAGAGACTAATTTTCCATGGAACAACCTGAGAAATGCTGCCTTCACAGATTCACTGACCCTTATAAACCTGAACTCACCTTACAAGACCCCAACACCATGAGCATTGTATTAAGAGATGCTTGATAAGTGTTATTCGAATAGCCATTGAGGAACTTACTAGCAGGTAGATGGGTGAAATAATTAGAGAGAAAGACAGAGCCATTCACACAGGTAATTCCTGATTTTTTTGTAGTTTAGAAACTATATCAGAAAGGATAACTGTAAAAACAAAAAGACAGAAGTCGCATTGCTATCTTTTCTCCTGCAAGTGCTAAAGGCCTCAAGAATTGAATATTTATAAAGCATGTGTTTCCCCTTTCTGCCAGGAGATGGCCTCTTGCATCTGTAATTGATAAAAGTTATGCTAAAGTGGATCATTTCCAGAGACCTGCTGGGAAAGGGAGAAATGAATGAATTATCAAGTTGAAAAATGTTTAAGGACATATTAGTGTCACAAAAGTAGACCTGCCTTTAACGAAAAACTGAGAGGATTGGTTTTTGTGTATTAAAATAAATGGCTAGAGAAAGCTTTGTAGGGAAGGCCATGTGAGCCGGTCTTGAAAGATATCTAGAATGTGGATGGTTGTGATGGATGAGGACGTTTTAGACAGGGGCAGAGAGGAAGAAGAGGCAGGACGTAAGTGAACCACTAGGTAAACAAAGAGCAGAGTTCAAATGCACGAGGGAGAGTTAGTGAGAGCAGACAGTGGGGGTCATGGCTGCAGTTCTTTTAGGTCTGCCTCCTCTGGATCCAGGGCCTGTTACCCGCCTCTCCCTCGTCTCCCCTGCTGTGTCTTTCTCCTTACTGCTCACACCTCTTTTTTTTTTTTTTGAGTTTTATTTATTTATTTAAATTTTCTTTATTGTGTTAGTTTTGCCATACATTGACATGAATCTGCCATGGGTATACATATGTTCCCCTTCCAGAACCCCCCTCCCTCCTCCCTCCCGATTCCCTCTCTCTGGGTCATCCCGGTGCACCAGCCCTGAGCATCAAACCTGGGCTGGCGATTGATTTCACATATGATAATTAACATGTTTCAATGCCATTGTCCCATATCATCCCACCCTTGCCCTCTTCCACAGAGTCCACGTGTCCGTTCTATACATCTGCGTCTCTTTTGCTGTCTCGCATACAGTGTTCTCGTTACCATCTTTCTAAATTCCATATATATGCGTTAGTATACTGTATTTTTGTTTTTCCTTCGGGCTTACTTCACTGTGTATAATAGGCTCCAGTTCTGTCCACCTGAGTAGAACTGATTCAAATGAATTCTTTTTAATGGCTGAGTAATATTCCATTGTGTATATGTACCAGAGCTTTCTTATCCATTCGTCTGTTGATGGACATCTAGGTTGCTTCCATGTCCTGGCTATTGTAAACAATGTGGCGATGAACATTGGGGTACACGTGTCTCTTTCAATTCTGGTTTCCTTGGTGTGTATGCCCAGCAGTGGGATTGCTGGGTCATATCGCAGTTCTATTTTCAGTTTTTTAAGGAATCTCCACACTGTTCTCCATAGAGGCTGTACTAGTTTGCATTCCCACCAACAGTGTAAGAGGGTTCCCTTTTCTCCACATCCTCTCCAGCATTTATTGCTTGTAGACTTTTGGATGACAGCCATTCTGACTGGTGTAAAGAGGTACCTCACTGTGGTTTTGATTTGCATTTCTCTGATAATCACACCTCTTTTTAAAGTCCTGTCCTGTCACTCTGTTGGTTAAGAACTTCCAGTAGCTCCTCCTACCAACTCTGTTAAATTCAGACCTCGTTCAAGCCCAAACAGTGGAATAGGAACACATAGACATAACTCTGGGAACTTCCCTGGTGGTCCAGTGGTTAAGACCTTTCCCTCCCAGTGCAGGGGTTACAAGTTCAATCCCTGGTGGAGGAACTATGATTCCACATGCCCCATGGAGTGGCAAAAAAATAGAAAATAAAAAATTCTGTTTCCCTGATCAATTGGTTTAGGAAATATGGGCCCTGCCATCATCTATTGTTATAATTTTTAAGTCAAAACTCTGTGATCCTGGAAAGTGTTCAGAATGTGATGTCAGGAAAGCAATCTTTACATACAGGCAATCTCTAATGTATGTTCCCATCTTTTTTTTTTTCTTTTTCTCAAACAAGTGCGTATATGTAAGTATATGTGTATTTAGTCATTTTAAAAACGTTTGGAAAGAGAGAAGATGTTAACATTGCCTCTGAGCAGTGCCAGTTTTCTTTTGACTTATCTATATTTTCTAGTTTTTTCTTAAACGAGCATGTATTACATCATACTAAACAAAAAATTATTAATAAAAATGAATTTAGTTTTCTTCCATGTAAAATGGGGATTAAGACATAGGGTAGAAGCCTGATGAGCCATTAATAAGTATAGAAGCTGACTGACCTGATCAATTGATGTTTGCAAGTTCTTTAAAATAAGCAGGGTACTGGAAATAGTCATGGCAGGCTCTTTTAAGAAAGTTTAGTCCTCTGACTGATCTGAATCTGGAACACAGAAGGAAGCATAATAAAAAAAGAAAGTTTTCTCCTCTATTTTGTTTCCAGGTTTGAAATCAAAGAGAAAGAACTCTAACTGAGGTCATTAATCTGAGGTCCTTGGATGAGTTCCTGAAATTATATGCTAATTTGTATGTATTTGTACGTTTTTCAGGAGAGAGTTTTTGATTTTAAAAGAGGTTGAGGACTCAGATTAAAACCAGAGAGTTTTTCCACTTTTGGAGGATTGTGAGACAAGGAGTTTGCTTTTATTGCTAAGACCACTTAAGTCAGACAGTCTTACGACTGACCAGGTTAAAATGAGTGAGGAAACCATGGTGGCGACACTCCATGCAAATAGAGGAACCTGGTGGTGTAATCTGTGACCAGTGAAGAAATGATCAGAAACAGTACATCCAAGTAGAAGACATTTTCTTATACTAAATTTCCTTAGTGATGTTGATCAACAGACTTTTGGAATCCCCTTCAGAGCACATGACATATTCTTCTGAGTTACTTCAATGATGGCAAGCCTTGCCTGTTGTGGTTAAACTGGGGTTTTATCAAATGTTACCTGAAATGAATACTAGTAAATAAGGAAGTAAGCAAGTTGGGCAAATAACCATCCTTGGCTAAACATGAATAAAAGTAAATTACAAGACATTTTCTTAGTTGATTTACTTATTTGACTTTTAAGTACTTCCAAAACATCTTTTTAATTCTTATTTATGTGTTTACTTGGCCATGCTGTGTCTTAGATTTGGCACCTGGAATCATCCATCTGTGTTGAGGCATGTGGGATCTTTAGTTATGGCATGTGAACTCTTCCCTGACCAGGGGTCAAAGCCAGTCTCCCTGCATTCTGAGTGCAGAGTCTTAGTTGCTGGACCACTAGGGAAGTCCCCAAAATGTTTTGAAAGACAGTGTTTGGATATACTTAACCTATGTGGTGGAGCTCCTTACTATATAGGCAAACCTTGTACATTCTAGTTTTTGTTTAACGTACTCTTTAATATAAGCTTACTATTTGTATTGAGTTTCTTTGGACTTTGCCTTTATTCTCTTTACCTAGAGCTAATTCTTTTCTTTCTTTTGTGAAATGGCCAGATATATTGATGCAGCCAATGCTTTGGAGCAAGAAACTAAAATGGGGTTACGACGCTTTCAAGTTTGTGACAACGTTGATCTTGAAACTATTTTGATGGAATATGAGAGCTATTATTTTGTAAAATTTCAGAAATACCCCAAAATTGTCAAAAAGGCATCAGACACAGGTACCTGGCTATTTTCTAGAAGTAAGACGCTATCTCATCTTAAAGTTCCGTGTGTCTTCCTCATCGTATTTCCAGATAGAGGATGTCCCCCACCCTACACTGAAAGAATAGACCAGAAGGATTCTGTAGCCTCTTTTAGATCCAGTGCAGACAATTTAAACGTGATCGTCTGGACACTGATGTCCCTTTTTGTCATGTCGGCATTTGCTTGAGGACTGTATGATTTAGGGCAGTGAAAGCAAAACCCAGCGTGTCGCAGGTACTTTTTAGAAGATCAACATTACTTTCATTTCTTTAGAGATGGAAAAAGCTGTTGGAAGACAATAAACGACAGAAGACTTTTTTTTCTTGTTGGGAAGACCTATTATCTATCTTGAAAATAACTTGAAAATGAGTATTGGTGAGGCTAATAGCTCATGTATAGATAATGAAATGCTTTTGAAAGCCATCAATCCAGATAATGATCAATATAATGCAAAGACCCAGTATAGGTTAGCAGTCAAGGAGGCTGGCTGGAGGAAAGATCTAAAGTTAGGGCCCTGTGTTTTGTAGTGACATTGACTTAGAAGTCTGTAAGTGGGGGAAGTAATTATAAACCAAGGGAGATCATTGTCCTGTTTACAAGGCACTTGTTAAGCCACAGACTTTAACATTTCATGTAGGGACCAGGAAACCAAAAGGAACGTCAATTAAAAGTAGCCAGGGCTGAATCACAGAGCTGGAAGGGGTTGAGAGAGCGAGAGAGGTTTTATCTACGCTCCCTTCCAGTACAGTGTTCATAGCTCCACATCCTTGGCTGGTTGTTGGATCTGAGTTTTGGCAGAAAAAAGCAGAGACTCCTAACCACGGGGCCACCAGGACTGTTACTGACATGACTTGATTTTAATGCTAGTTCTAGCTTGGAACCACACTCTCCTGGGATATTGGACACAATATCTTTAGTTTAAGGTAAACGGGCAGGGTATGACTGATAAATGTTCCATTCTGGTGTCCCAGAAAGTGAAAGTGAAAGTGTTAGTTGCTCAGTCGTGTCCAGTTCTCTGTGACCCCATGGACTGTAGCCCGCCAGGCTCCTCTGTCCATGGAATTCTCCAGGCAAGAGTACTGGAGTGGGTGGCCATTCCCTTCTCCAGGGGGTCTTCCTGACCCAGGGATTGAACCCAGGTCTCCTGCACGGCAGGCAGATGCTTTACCATCTGAGCCATGTCCCAGGGACCACAGCAAACTAGCGTCAAGTTCATGAAAACTTAATGAAATGGTTACTATGAAGCAGCCCACACTGGAGCTGTCGTCGAGTCTGTGGTCTTCCAATACATTTAATATCTTTTCAGGCCTTTGGGGTCTTTGTGTGGAAATGCTTGAGAAGCATGGGCTTCCTTCTCTTTGCTGGTAGTTCCATTCCTCTCTAGAGGAGAATAGCTTACAGTTTCTGTATGTAGCACAGATTTTAAGAACAATGTAAAAGGACAAACATACCTGAAAAATCACTTTCTCCTAAAAATTTAATTTTCCTTTTTCTCTTGATATTTGTTTTGCCACAGCAGAAAGCAATTTACCTCAAAGAAGTGGAGGGAAGACCAGAAGGTAAAGTAAATGGTAATTCATCTTGACCAACTCAACTCTTAAGAGTTTGTGGGGTCCATTTCCAGAAGATTCTCCAGTGCAGTTCCATGTTTGCTGACCAGCAATATCAGACCATGGCCCTGTGACCCTGGGGGGCCAGCCATGGGCTCCCCTCCTGTTACAGACGGCCAGGACGTGGACCAGTGTCTGTCGGTTCTCTGCTTTTACCACCAAGAATTGCATCCATTGATGCTTTTTCTTTCTAGGCTAGGTGGTATGGAAAGTATGGACCTCAGAGACTGAAAGATCCAGGTTCAATTCCTGGCTCTGCCACTTACAAGCTTGGAGCAAGAGTCTGACACATATGAGTTCCCAGAACATAGTAAGCACCTCCCCAGAAATGGTTTTCCCTTTCAAATTATAAAGGTCATTTCTCTGTGTACCCCAGATCACATGTCCTGACAGTCTGGAGGGAATCAGGTCTTCCTCCTCCTCTCCTTTTCTCACACTCACCTTGCATTTCTCTCTCCGGCTTCTCAAATCCAAGTCTCATTTGGGAGCCGTGGTATCTGACTGGAGCCCCTCTGTCTCCTGACCCTTCTGGGTTGACTCAGTGTCCCCCCGCGTTCCTCTCCCCCAGCTCCGGGCAACGCCCCTGTCAGCAGAGCCTGTTCACAAAGTGCCCAGGACTGCACAGCTGTGGGGCATCAAGGCCTGTGGCTCTTTGCTATTACAGTAAAGCCCGGACCTCAGGGAAAGTGGCAGTGGGCTTCCAGTAGAGACCGCACAATCACTCAGGCCCTGAGCAAAATTTTTTTTAAAAAATCTTAGGGCACAATTAAAAGAAGAAAACTTAGATTGTGGTTGTAGATAACTCATTGGGCCCTCAAGAGCTTTTGTGAGCCCCACTGGACTCCCTGCTCTGTGACTCCAAGTCCCTTGTCTGCAGCCTGAGAAGAAAGGGACTAAGAAGCCTCATCTTTTATAAGTGAAGACCTTTGGCGTCGTTTAAAGAAGAGCCGCGGAACCTGAGCTTGCTTCACTACGACAGTCACACAGTCACGGGGGCCCTCAGCCTGAGGCTGCCTTTGCTTTTGTGCAGTTCTTTCCAAACAGTCTCTTTGTTTTCACCAAAGTGTTCTTCTTTCCTTTATAGTCTCCATAAAGCTAGTCAGACTCTGGTAATAAATGATAACTACTTGTGAACAGAAACAGTGAGGAGCATTTTAAGAGGCAGCTTTGGAATGCGTAAGGAAGCCTGATTGCTTTTCAGCCACAGGTTCATCCCTGGAACTTCCTCAGCACTCCAAATCTGGCAGAATGCTCTGGGAGTGCATGTCTGGGAGCGCCTTGCTCCTTTAGGCCTGGAGCAGGTGGCACGGGGCAGCTGGGGGTTTCTTCAGCTCCACTTCAGGTAGCTGTTTATACACGGCAGCCATCGAGGTTGGGTGGCAAATTGTTGACGTCAAGAAAGATAACTAGAAAAGTGATGCATGGCATTTGTATATGATCTTATACTCTAAACAGTTGTTGAAATGAGAGGTTGTGTCATGAGAGGAGGCGATGGACCCTCTAGCCCTGCCTTAGACCCGGGAGATAGACTGAAGATGGACAGGGCTGGGCCGGGCTGGGTGGGAGGACGGTCCAGATGGATTTGTGCCTGCAGATCTTTCTAGAACTCTCTAAATAAATGCACTATGCGAAGTGTATGCGATCTCAGATTCAGTTAACAAGATTTCCTCCAAGGTCTTTGCTCCCTGCCCTAGGGTGATGACCGACAGTTGTCAGAATCTTCCCAAGATCAACCAGCCGAGGCCGCGGCCCAAAACCACAGTGGGAAAGCCCGGGGATGCCAGGCCCCTCCACACGGAGCATCCTAAACAGGTTGGGACGGCTTTGCTTGGCGCTGGTACCATTGCAGGTGGCTGAGAAACAGCCCCAAGGAAATAGTCACATTTATTTGTTCATTGAGGACAGTTTGACTTTATTCAGTTACAGAGTTTCTTCCAGCACTTGGAAGGAGGACTCCTTCCTCCCCACAAACGTTCAGCTGGTCTGGATGCTGGGTGACAGGCCTTGAGGGGTGAATCCTAGGCCCAGTCAGAGGAGGAAGGCCTGGTTCCCACAAGGCTCAGTCTTGCCCTTGAGGAAGCTGGAGGAGCTAGCTCTTCCTGTCCCTGGGATCGTAAGCGTAGGTTGGGGTGGTCTTGGTGTGGCTGGGCTCCAAGTCTCCTGTTGGGTTTCTCCAAGGCACACATGGTGGGTTGCTAACCCAGACCTCCACACTGGGCTTTCCGGGAGGAGAGGTAGGCAAGCAAGAGGAGAGAGAGCCCGACAGATGAGTGAACTCTATGCTGAGAACCTTCGGTTCAGGACCAAAACATACCAACCAGGTTTAAAGGAAAGAGAACCAATGGAAATGATGAAGAGGAATGGGAAGAATGCATGTCAAAGCTGTCCTGGGGATGGAAAGTCAATATCTCACAACTCAGTTGGTCAGAGGGAATCTCTCATCTTCAAGGGGGGGTTGTGTGGTCCTGGCCATTGTAGACTGGCTCAGGTGGGAGCAAGGTAAAGGGGGAGGGGGCGGGATGAGTCCCACAGGAGGCCGGCTGACTGTTGACTCTGCTGTGTTTCCACTCTGGGCCACTCCTGGCCACAAACACCTCTGGTCCCACAAACACCTCTGGTCCCATGAAAAAAGACAGGTCTGTGAGTGGAGATGGGTGGAGGTGCAGCCATTTCCTCCACTGTTTGTGGGGCTCAGAGCCCATGGCTTCCTGGAACAGCTCTCCCACTCAGCATAAGCAGAGTTTATTCATCTTGTTGGGTCTGCACAAAAGTGCGGAATCACACATGGGGATCCCCATTTGCAGAAGGATATGGGACGACGAGACAGGCAGCTGCAGCCAGCATCTCAAAGTTGCTTTCTGTCGCTGACTTCTCACTGTTTTCCTCTTTCTCCAGGAGGTTGTCAATCACACTCACAAAGAGAATGCTGACTTCGGCTTAAGTATCTCTGGAGTCAACAAAGGCAGTGGAGAAGAAAACGTCTGTCCACAAAAAGTAAGCGGGACTCATGAACCAAACACAGAATGGGGAATTTCCCTTTTCTTCTTGAAAAGGAAAAATTTTGAGTGTTCATTTGTCAGACAGGTAAGGTAATATGTGATGATCAAAGGTTGGCTATGGAGTGAACTGGGAAGAGATGGGCTGAGGATGAAACCCTGAGATGCTGGACTCTGTCTCCCTTCTGGATGGGTGGACTTGAATGAGTGGCTGCATCTCCAAGGGGTTTTGTAAATTGTGGGGTTTGGAAGAGATGGCTTGGTTTCTTTCAGCTTAAAAATCCTGCGATTACAGTGATAAACTGTCCTGCCGGGGTCCAGCCTCGGCGAGTCCGGGGGTCTTGAAGGATGAGTGGTGTCGGCGGAAGAACTGAGCTGAGTCGATGTGTGGTGATGGAGCAGTCTCTCTCGTTTATTGTTGTTGGTTTACAGTTTTATAGCCAAAAAACATCCCCATTACATCATTATATCACGTATCATTCTATACAATTTTTTGTTTTCTACCTTCCATAGCAACCTTATCATAGAGCTCATTCCCCAATCTATCATGAAACATTCCCCTTACAGAAGTCAGATTTCTATGTAATTAGATTTAACAATAGTATGTTTACCATTTGAATGTCTTCAGTATACTTCAGTCAATCATGATAAGTACATCAACCTAAGTAGAAAGGTTACATTTCTCTTATCAGGTGCAACTATGTAGAAGCTAGAGGGAAGGGCTTAAGCTTGAAGCTGTTTTATTCTAGTAACCTACTTCAGTTCTTACCAGGAAAGAGGAAAGAGGACAAAGAGACAGTTTGGAAAGAGGAAAGAGGACTAAGACAGTTTAGAAAGAGGAAAGAGGACTTAGAGACAGTCTAGCAGCACTGCTTTAGCAATAAAACCCTATTAACCTTATAACTACTATAATGAATTCCTATGTCTACATTATCCTAAAGCAATCAATGTCTCCAACTATGCTGGCCACAGTTATGAGGATTCCTAAGTCCCAATCCAGCCTGATTTCTTCAAGGAAGGGAGCCTCCTCCGTGGAGTGGTCGGGGGACTGGGAGGTGGAAAGGTGACCGAAGTACGAGCCTTTCTGGTGGTGGCCTTGCCATGACCCCCAGAGAACTCTTGGTAAACTCACCAGTAATGAGTAGGAGGAGTAGTAATCTATTTAAATGTCCCTTTCATTCCTCCTTAGCCCCTGGGGAAGACGACCCACCTTCCCAGATCCTCTGGTCAATGAGGTCTGGGGGGATAATCTCAGGACAAATTCTTTCCAACTGGGACTGACCTACTGAGATGAGCCAATGTTCCGAGCATGGACAGAACTCCCAAGAAAAATACCAGGAGATGCCTAGCCCGGGGTGCCCCAATAAAGAAAGTCAGTTTTGCAATTTCTTTCTTAGTCTCGTGACCTTGTCATCCGAGCAAGGGGGCATCCTGACAGCTCCCAGCATCACCGTGGGGGTGCCTAGTCCGGGATGCCCCACAGAGAAAGTCAGCTTTGCAATTTCTTTCTTAGTCTCGTGACCTTGTCATCCGAGCAAGGGGGCATCCCGACGGCTCCCAGCACTGTCCCACATTATTTAAGGAGTTGTGGTTTCACATTCATTCCTTTCTGCCCTGTCAGTGGGAGCTGACTAGCAGTGTCCCTTTCTCCTTGGAGATATGGCTCCAGATTTGAATGTAATTTTTTGTGAACCTCAGTTGATAATAAGGTTGATCTTGTCCTTGATAGCTATTTCTACTGCTTTCCTAATGAACTTCATGTCCTGATTGGTGCATAGTAGTCTCTCAAACAGAAAAGACCCAGTTAGGGTAGCTGTAGGCTAAAGGTAGGTAAAAATGTGTCACTTGGAAATAAAAAGCAGCATCAACACCACTGTGTTTCTCTTGACTGTAACTTTGAGGATTGAATTCCATTCAGTTACCTTTCTTTCTTCGATCCTGTGGGACTGCTGACTCACCTCTAGCCAGCTTTGCTCAGGCAAACTAAACCCTGGGTGTGTGTGTCTGGAGGGAAGTGGGGAGCATCTCCCTGGAAACCAAGGGGAACTGGCTCCTTTTAGGACCTCAATTATATGGGCCATTGCTGGAGGTGACACAGTCTAGCCAGTGCCGCCCACAAAGAGGTACTTCCCTGCTCACTGTTACCGCCTTCTTCGCGTCTTCCAGTCGCTTTTGTGCCCAGCAGTCTTGCAGCGTTAGTTGCTCTTATGAACATCTCACATTGATATGAATGGATATTTCTAATCAGGTCAAGGAAGGGGCTATTTAATCCAACACTTAACCTTTGAAGGAATCTGGCTATAAATTCTGTTTGCAGCAGAAATGCCCTCAGGTTAAACTGTGGACAGTTTCTCCCTAGCATTTCATGAGATGAATAAGGGCTTATCGTCACGGGCCCATCTCCAGAAACGGGTGTTTCATTGCCATCTCAGAGGGGCCCAATCTCAGAGCCTCCAAAGCTCACAATACCCAGGTCCCCCTGCAGACTTACTAGGTGTGGTGTTCTCACGGCACCAGCTTTGAAGTCAGCCTGCCTAGGTTCAAATCCCGCGTCTCACCTTCCTGACTGATTTTTGGGCAAGTTTTTAGATCTCTCCAAGCCTCATTTCTCTCATCTGTGAAATGGAAATAATCACAGGCTCCACCTCCAATGTCATAATGAACAGAGAGCACACGATAAACACTCAGTAAGTGTTGGCTACTGTTATTGTTATTTAATTTTGACATGTATCCTTGCTTTTTCCTTCTTCCTCTAGGGGGGACGGTGGCATCAGAAGGAGTCTGGGTATGGGAGACAGATATCTGGGTTTGAATCCTGGTCTTAAGTCCCTTGTTAGCTGTGGGACACTGGGTAGATCATTTTGCTTCTCTAGGCTTATCTCCACATCTGTGAAACTAGGATGCCACTCCTGACTGGCAGAAGTGTTATGAGAATTGGCAATAATCCACAGTAGGTAGCTCACACATCTGATTTGTGCCAGGCACTCTCCTGAGTGGTGAAGGTACAGTATAGTCAGTAAATAGGAACTATCATTATTCTTGTGCCAATGAGTTCTTCCCATGTGTGGAATATTTTAAAAGGAAGATGATACAGGGGAAGTGGACATGTAGGAGACTGATGGTGCATCAGGAACTGAAAAATGCTCGGGAATTTTATTTAAGCCAACTTCATTGTGAAAAATTTATTTATAACGTGTTTTTTTCCCCTGGAGTGCCCCAACCTAAGGAAATCATCTTGTTCATTATTAGCATAGCTTCCTCTTAAAGCTTCAAGTTTGTACTGCAGACCATGGCACATAAATGTGTCTTGATTTAATGAAGCTGAGTTATTAAGGATAGACTCCCCCCCATTTTAATGGCCACTGCAATAACTATTACTCCCTTTCAGGGCCCAATCATTGACTTCCGAGGGCTGTTCACAGATGCCATCAAAGGAGCAACCAGTGAACTTGGCTTGAACAGCTTCGACTGTAACCCAGACCCGTCAGTAAGTGGCTAGGCTGGGACATTCATCTTGCAAACTGCCAAAATCCAGATGAAATTCTGGAATATAATTTTGAGTCCAGAGGAGCCTTGAGATCCAGTTAAGGGTCACAGCGATCTGCCACCATTTGTGTCATGGAGCTCTGTGCCCTGTTTTCCTTCCTAAATGATGAAGCAATATTGTAACATGAGGCTTTCTACTCTTATCATCAGGAACGACTGTTGAAACCTCTGAGTGCATTTATTGGCATGAACAGTGAGATGCGAGAATTGGCAGCGGTGGTGAGCCGGGTAAGATCTGATATTCAGTTCACAAATTTACGGAGGCAGACTGGGGCTCCAGGAGCATTGTGGGCTGCTTCTTTTATTAATAACAATAAATATGATCATTTATTTATAAAGTGCCCCCACTTGCGAAGGCACTCATATTGTTTAGAGGCACAATAATGCATGATGAATAAATTATAGAATCATAAAATTACAATACAAAAAGCCCACCATCTCACTATAGAGGCCAAGAAAACCCAAAGAGAAAAGGACTTAGAAAGGAAGAGACAGGTGAAAGGTTTTAGAGCTAAGCCAAGAGTTAAGGAAAGAAAGCCTCTTAGAGAAGGAGAGAGCACGTCTGTGTTTTATTTAAACAGTCTAAGCCTAGAAATAGAGACGTCGGGGGTCTGGATTCATAATTGGAAATTTTCATGAAGAAACAGTTTAGTAGGAAAGATCTTAACCATCCACATGACTGATTTTTTTGAAGGTTGGCCTCCCAGGACCTAAAGGCAGTGAAATCTAGTGGTTGATGACATAAGCTCGGGGATAGGTTGACCTGGATTTGATTTCTAGATCCTCCTCTTTCTTACTCTGTGACTTGGGGCAAGTTCCTTGGTAACAGAATAGATTCCTGAGCTATAGGAGATTTTTCTAATCTCCAATGGTCTCATATTTAATGAAAGACTGAACCCTAGGCAGGCTCCTTCCTGGATGTTTAAAATGATGCAAAAATTGCACAGCTGCTCTGAGGTCAGTAAGGTCCCCCAGGTCTCCATTTAGCCCAGCAAGTGTCCCCTGCCTGCCTCTGATGTGACAGGCATGTGCTGGCGGCTGGAAACACAAAGGTGAATGGTAGCTGGAAAGGATCTGTATCTTCTTAGGGAAGAAGAGACACAAGAAATAGCCCATGAGAAAAAGTAGAAGAGGGCGGAGGGAGGCGTTCTGGGCAGAGGTACAAGACAAGTGAGCTGTAGGCTTATGCAGTGTTTCTTGGGAACCAACTGAAACACCATTAGAAATGGTGGGAAAAGGGCCTGGAGAGCGAGGCCGGGGCTCCTGCGTGCAAGGGCGCTGTGAACAGTACCCGAGGCTGGGGTCAGTCTCTATCAGATGGAGAATCTCTGAAAGGCTTCCATCAGGAGAATGGGATAAAATCAAATGTGCTTTTAGACAGCTTGTTCTAGTGAGAGTGTGGAAGGCCATCGAAGAAATGGAGATAGGAAGACCAGCTCAGAAGTTCTTATCAGTGAGAGGATGAGGAGTCGAGCCAGGCTACGGTAATTAGGATGCGTAAGAGAGCAGAGAAAAATACTGTTATACTCCCAAATCAGGTCTTGTTAGTATCTTTGCAAAAGGATACCATGACTAGTGATGATAAAATTGTGGAGTAGAAGTGGCCTGAAATGATTCCACCTGGAATCCTTTCTACAGTATCGTGAGAGGCAGTCCTATGGACTCTGCTTGAAAGCTGACAGGGACGGGAAGCTCACCACCCACTGAGGCAGTTCTACTGAGTTCTGATAACTTTTGATTGAGATAAGGAGGACCTTCCTATTGGGGAATTATAAACACTGTCATGTGGAATTCAGTGTCAGTGCTTGATGAGGGCAAGAAACGCTGCTGTTACCGATGGACGCCTTGAACTCCAGGGAATGACCATTGTGTGCAAAGCCTTTCCTAAGAAAGTGTGGTGAGAAGAATGAGTGGTTGGTCCTTTCAGGATGGGGTGGTCCTCCCAAGATTTGGGAAGACTGAGACCTTAGTCACCTCACCCAGGAATGGACCCTACGTACCACACAGCATCAAAATCACCTCCGTAAAGAGCTCCTCTAAGAAACGTTGTCACCCCTCATGGAGGGACCTGGGAGGCTGGGGGACTGACTGGGGGCACAGCATCTCACCGGCATTTTAAAAATACGTTTTTACGTATTATACATATATATATTTCTTAGGTTGCCCCAGGTCTCAGCTGCAGCACACAGGATCTTCACTGCATCACGAGGGACCTTCTGTTGCAGTGTGAGGGCTCAGTAGTTGCCACACTTGGGCTTCGTTGCCCCTTGGCACGTGGGATCTCAGTCCCAGACCCAGATGAAGCCCACGTCCCCTGCATTGAGAGGGTGGTTCTTAACCACTAGACCACCAAGGAAGCCCCTGGTTTTGTGTTTTTGAATCATGTGCATATGTCACTTTTTAAAAAATTAAATAAGTATAGCATTCGTTTCCAGATTGTTCTGTAGTCACTCAGAATGACTATGGAAGGGAGGTAGGTTTTTTTTTTTTTCTTTTTGCTGTAACACTCTAGACATTCAGTTTGCCCAATACAGCTCCACTGAGAAAAGCCCCTGAGTGACTGTTCTGAGCATCTTGTGAAATTGAAGTTTGGAGACTGCAAATTAGTTATCAGTAAAAGCTACCTTAATTGATTACCCTCCGTGGTTGCTATGGGGCTCCACTCTGTGAGGGGAAAACTGTACTTTCACTTGGTTGCTGGCTTCCTTGGATTTTGTCAGAGCAATTGCTCCTAGTGGAAGTAGGAGCAATCACTAGGGAAAAAGAGAAATTGGTTTCAGAGGAGCATTATCTCTTTTCTGTAGCAAATTAGAAAGTGTTGAGATCAAGGAACAGGAGAGAGGCCAGGCACCAGCTTGGAACTATGTTTCAGATTAAAAGCTAATGTAATTTGTAGACATGTTCTGTAGCTTCTTTGATTACGGTCGTAAATCAGCATGGTTTGTTATTGACTGAAGACAGGTATAGTCCATTGTTTGAAGATTTTTTTCTTTTTGGTAAATTTTATTTTGTATTGTTGTTGTTGTTTAGTTGCTAAGTCATGTTCTACTCTTTTGCAACTCCATGGACTGTAGCCCACCAGGCTCTTCTGTCTATGGGATTTTGCAGGCAAGAATACTGGAGTGGGTTGCTATTTCCTCCTCCAGGGGATCTTCCTGACCTCAGGGATCAAACTCAGGGATTGAACCCACATCTCCTGCATTGGTAGTTGGATTCTTCATTGAGCCACCTGGGAAGCCCTTTATTTTGTGTGTGTATATATATTTGGAGAAGGAAATGGCAACCCTCTCCAATATTCTTGCCTGGAGAATTCCATGAACAGGAGCCCAGAATCTTAACCACTAGACCACCAGAGAAGTCCCTAGGAGATTTTTTTTTAACCCTATAAGTACAGTATTATATTATGAATATCTTTGTCAGGGAAAATCACTGAATATTTTCATGGCCTCCCTTTGGTGAACTAACCTCAAATTATAATGTGTATATACATATGTATCTAATATGAAAAGTTTTTTTTATCACAAGCACTTTATGTCCTATTGCAAGTCAAGTATTCTGCTGCTCCTGTGTTTATTACAGCTGTGAAGGAGAACATTAGTTTTAACAGTACGATCAAATGTGCATTGCAGGACATTTATCTCCATAATCCAAACATAAAGTGGAATGACATTATTGGACTCGATGCAGCCAAGCAGTTAGTCAAAGAAGCTGTTGTGTATCCTATAAGGGTAAGGATGGGAAGCCTCTTGGGAGGCCCAGTTTCTGTTCATTATGCATTTGGCAAGCTCACCTATCAGAAAGGAAAAGGGTGATTTTCTATTCACAAGTTGATGTTTTTTTTCTTTTTTAAAAAATTAAATATACTAAAGATTTTTTTTACAATGTTGTATTGCTTTCTGCCATACAACAGTGTGAATCAGCCATAATTATACATACATCCCCTCCCTCTCGAGTTTCCCTTCTCTCCCCACATCCCGTCCCTCCAGGTCATCACAGAGCACCAGACTGGGCTCCCTGTGCTACACAGCAACTTCTCACCAGCTGTCCATCTTATACCTGATGGTGTATACATTTTGATGCTACTTTTTCCATTTGTTTCGCTCTCCTGCCCCTGATGTGTCCACAAGTCCATTCTCTGTGTCTGCATCTCCATTCCTTCCCTACAAATAGATTCTTCAATACCATTTTTTAGATTCCATATATATGCGTTAATATCCTATACTTTGTGTTTCTCTTTCTGACTTACTTCACTCTATAACAAGCTCTAGGTTCATTTACCTCACTAGAACTGACTCAAATTCATTCTTCTTTACGACTAATTAACATTCCATTGTCGGTATGTACCACATCTTCTTTATTCATTCATCTGTCGATGGACATCTGGGCTGCGTCCATGTCCTGGCTATTGTAAATAGTGCTGCTATGAACACTGGAGTACATGTGTCTTTTTTGATTGTGGTTTTCACATGGTATATTCTCAGTTGTGGGGTTGCTGGGTCATGTGGTAGATTTATTCCTAGTTTTTTAAGGAATCTCCATACTGTTCTCCATAATGGCTGTATCCATTCTCATTTTACATTCCTACCAACAGTGGAGGGTTCCCTTTTCTCCACATCTTCTCCAGCATTTATTGTTTGTAGATTTTTTGATGATGGCCATTTTGCCTGGTGTGAAGTGATACCTCATTATAGTTTTGATTTGCATTTCTCTAATTAGTGATGTTGAGCATCTTTCCATGTGTTTACTGGGCATACACTAACTTTTTGCCTATTTCACAATATTTTGTCAACACTGGAGCACCAAGGCTCTGTCCATTCTAGGCCATTTGAGATCATGTTACATATTGGTTGAAGGCAGATGTCTTCTCTACGAGGTAATTTAAGATCCAAGACTTTCTAGTATATATGATTAGTCAGTTACTATCAGCCTGCCTCCCTAAATATACTTATTATAATAAAAATACCTGCCATAGGAGAGAGCATCTGACTCTTTGCGTGGATTTCCCCCCGCCTTGCCCCCAGTACTCCCATCACTGGGGGCTTTGCTTTTGGCTGGTTGTAAAGACTAGACAGCTCCTTCCAGGGCACCAGCTAGTAGAGCCAATGAGTTGTGCTCATTGCTTATTCCTGACAAATCTTTGTGCAGAGTGGCTCACTAAACAGGAAGAAAAATAGAAAAACAAGACTCCATGTTTGGTTTACACCAGTGGCGGTGAGGCCAGCATCGTTGTCGTTCAGTCACTAAGTCATGCATGACTTTGTGACCCCAGGGACTATAGTGCGCCAGGCTTCTCTGTCCTTCACTGTCTCCCGGAGCTTGCTCAAACTCATGTCCATTGAGTTGATGATGCTATCCATCCAGCCATCTCATCTTCTGTCTCCTCATTCTCCTCCTGCCCTCAGTCTTTCCCAGGATCAGGGTCTTTTCTAATGAGCTGGTGCTTTGCGTCAAGTGGCCAAAATATTGGAGTTTCAGCTTCAGCATCAATCCTTCTAATGAATATTCAGGGTTGATTTCCTTTAGGATTGACTGGTTTGATACTAAATGGGAAGAAAAATAGAAAGCAAGACTACATGTGTGGTTTACAGCAGTGGTGATGAGGTCAGTGTACCACACGGCTTTTGCTGTATAACAGACCACCCCAATACTTCGGTGCTTTAGAACCACAATCATTTCCTTGATTGCAGCAGTTCTGTGGGTGGGCACTGGGGGCTGGGCTCGGCAGGGCCAGCGTACACTTTTCGCGTGATGTTGGTTGGGCTCACTCACGCGTCTGGAGTATCAGCCAGTCTGGCTGGAAAGATGGAGAGGCTGGGATAGCTGGGGTCACCAGGGCCGCTGAAGCCTCTCTCTGCCTCTCATCCTCCAAGAGAGAGGCCTGTCTTGTTCACGCGGTGGCAGCGAGTTCCTGGACAGAAGCAAGAATGGGCCCAATTGCTGAGCCTTTCTCATGTCTCTTTTCATACGCCTTGTATTTTCAAGTCTCTTCTTCTACTTGTAATGCCCCACTGGCCAAATTCATGAGGCCAAGTCCAGATTCAAGTGGTGGAAAAATATCCTCTGTCTCTTGATTTAAGGAGCTGCAAATAATTAGTGGCCATTTTTGGTGATCTCCTGCAGGATTATAAATTGACTTTCTAAAATAACCTATTTATTCTTAACCCTGAGCCCTTGCAGCCCCTGATTTTTGGATGCTTCTGTTTGAATGGGACAAGATCAGTTAGTTTGGACTGTCTTTTCTTTCTTCCTTCCTGTGTTCAGACATGTGGGGGAGGAACTACAGTGGTGGTCAGAGTAAGTAGAAAGGTATTCCCTGTTTCCTCTGAGTGGCTCCATTGTTCAAGTCTTCTTGTGCAAAAGGCTAGAGCATCTCATTGAGATTCTCTGGATGTGTTTTTGCCATGGTATTTGAAGTTCCATATGATGTCAAGATTTTGAATTAGCATCAGCAAGAAGCTAATAGCTAGTTATAATTTTACTGTTCCTTTTTCTTCTCTCTTGTCCTTTACCAACTCCAGATGGTTCGAATTTGAACTAACAGGAGAGATTCACTGAAGTCCCTGCGTGTCCTGTTTGGAGTCGGTGTCTCATTATGTACTGTGCATTGCACATTCTCAACTTCCAAATCAGGCTTCACCATAACATTGAACTTTACTCACATACACCTTTCAATATAGGTTTTAAAAAGTTGACATCTTAAAGAGCTTACTTGCTTCACAACATTCAAAAGACTGCTCAAACTCTGGGAGAAATAACATTTTGCATGTGAGAAGTGACTACTGCAATGGAGGGGGTAGTACCTATACATGCCTTTCTTCTCCTTAAAATAACTGCTCTTTTAAAAAGTACAGAAATTCGGCCATGTACCCTATCAAGAGTGAAAGTCAAGTTGAGATAAATTAGATACTCGTGTGTGTGTGTGTGTGTGTGTGTGTGTGTACACAAAGAGAGAGAGAGAGAGAGCCAATCTTAAAAAGCAGGGGCTGGCCCAGAGTTGCATGGGTTTCTCCCTAGCTCCCCTCACTTGCCTGAGCTCTGAGGGTATGCAGGCTGCCCTGCAGGTACCAAACCTCATCATTGTTCCTTGCTCCCATAGTACCCACAGCTGTTTACAGGAATTCTTTCCCCCTGGAAAGGACTGCTGCTCTACGGACCTCCAGGTAAAGGAATCTTTCTGCTGTGATCTTGGTGTGAAGTGAGCGTGCAGAGGATGAGTTGCCCCGTCTGTCTGAGGCAGCGTGTGCCGCGTACCCACCTCCCGTGTTGCTGCGTGCCTGCCTTCTGTCCGTCAGCAGAGGGATGGAGTTCGAGGATCACTCATGTTTTACCCACATGTGTCTCCAGGTACAGGAAAGACTTTATTGGCCAAGGCTGTGGCTACGGAATGCAAAACCACCTTCTTTAATATTTCTGCATCTACCATTGTCAGCAAATGGAGAGGGGACTCAGAAAAGCTTGTTCGGGTAGGGTTTCTTGATTTTGTTTCTTTACAATGAATTCTGGCAGAAGACAGTGGTACAAAACGATGACAGTGGTCTTATTTGTTCTTAAGTGACTTAAATGTTCAAATTTATCCTGGATCTTAGTGACCAAAAGCCTGGGAGGTGGATTGGCTACTACATAGCTGCTAGTAGTGCCCCCCCGCAGCATGCATAATCTCTCTTCTTTTGGGAATTTGATCAACAACCCCTTTTTGATTCGTGTGACATAAGAATAGAACCTGGAAAAAATTGTGTCTGTGGTAGCCTGTTTTTCTTTATTCAAGAAACATTTATAATTAAGCATGTTCAGTATCTTCAGCTAAGATTTACTGAGAGGCTACTGTGGTATGCTTGTCCTTATACTAGATACTCTAAGGAAGAATCAAGAAACTTGAAAACTTACTCTTTCAGATGCTCCAAGCAACCTTCCTCCATAGTGCCATAGGCTGTAGGGATTATTATTTTTTTTATTCTCTTAGGAGGTTGCTTTTCTCTTTATAATATATCATTTTTAAGAGTATATGATATATATTTTTAAAATATTTATTTATTTTTAATTGATTGATTGTTTACAATATTGGTTTGATTTCTGTCGTACATCTGCATCAATTAACCATGAAAGAGAAAGTTGCTCAGTTGTGTCTGACTCTTTGCAACCCCATGGACTGTAGCCCACCAGACTCCTCTGTCCATGGAATTCTCCAGGTCAGAATACTGGAGTGGGTAGCCTTTCCCTTCTCTATGGGATCTTCCAAACCCATGGATCAGATCCAGGTCTCCCACATCGCAGGCAGATTTTTTTATAGCTGAGCCACCCAGGAAGCCCAAAAATACTGGAGTGGGTAGCCTATCCCTTTTCCAGGGCATCTTCCTGACCTAGGAGTGGAACCAGCGTCTCCTGCAATGCAGGCAGATTCTTTACCAACTGAGCTATCGGGGAAGCCATAGGTGTACACATGTCCCCTCCCTCTTGAATCTCCATCCCACCTCCCACCCATTCCCACCCCTCTAGGTTATTACAGAGCCCCAGTTTGAGTTCCCTTAGTCATACAGCAAATTCCCATTGGCTGTCTATTTACATATGTTAGTCTATATGCATCCATGCTACTCTCTCCATTTATCTCACCCTCTTCTCCCCCACTCTTGTGCATAAGTCTTTTCTCTATGTCTATGTCTGCATTGCTGTTCTATGAACAGATTTATCAGTACCATCCTTCTAGATGACATATATATGCATTAATATAGGATATTTTTTTTCTCTTTCTGACTTACTTCACTCTGTATAATAGGCACTAGGTTCATCCACCTCATTAGAACTGACTCAAATGTGTTCCTTTTTATGGCTGAGTAATATTCCATTGTATATATGTACCACAGCTTCTTTATCCATTCATCTGTCAGTGGACATCTAGGTTGCTTCCAAGTCTTGGCTATTTTAAGTAGTGCTGTAATTAACATTGGGGTACATGTGTCTTTTTCAGTTTTGGTTTCCTCAGGATAATGCCTAGAAGTGGTATTGCTGGGTCATACGGTGACTTTATTCCTAGTTTTTAAAGGAATCTCCATATTGTCTCCTATAGTGGCTGTATCAATTTACATTCTCACCAGCAGTGTAGGAGGGTTCCCTTTTCTCCACACCCTCTCCAGCATTTGTTGTTTGTGAATTTTTTGATTATGGCCATTCTGTCTGGGGTGAAGTGATATCTCATTGTAGTTCTGATTTGCATTTCTCTAATAATGAGTGATGTTGAGCATCTCTTTACATGTTTATTAGCCATCTGTATGTCTTCTTTGGAGAAATATCTGTTTAGGTATTTTGCCCACTTTTTGATTGGGTTGTTTGTTTTTCTGGTATTGAGTTGTATAAGTTGCTTATATATTTTGGAAATGAATTCTCTGTCCATTGTTTCATTTACTATTTTCTTCCATTCTGAGGGTTGTCTTTTGACCTTGTTTATAGTTTCTTTTGCTGTGTAAAAGCTTTTAAGTGTAATTATGTCCCATTTATTTTTGTTTTTATCTCCATTCTAGGAGGTGGGTCATAAATGATCTTGCTATTATTTATGTCATACAGTGTTCTGCTTATGTTTTCATCTAAGAGTTTTATTAGTTTCTGGTCTTACATTTAGGTCTTTAATATATTTCAAGTTTATCTTTGTGTATGGGGTTAGGAAGTATTTTAATTTAATTCTTTTGCACATAGTTGTCCAGTTCTTCCAGCACCGCTTATTGAAGAGACTATCTTTTTTCCCATTGTATATTCTTGCCTCCTTTATGACAACAAAAACAAGGTGACCCAAGACCTATGGGATGCAGAAAAAGCAGTTCTAAGAGGGAAGTTTATAGCAGTATAATTCTACCTCAAGAAACAAGAAAAACATTGAATAGACAATCTAACTCTACATCTAAAGCAGCTGGAAAAAGAACAAAAAAAGTCCCAAAGTCAGAAGAAGGAAAGAAATCATAAAGATCACAGAAGAAATAAATGAAAAAAAAAGAGAGAAAGAAATAATAGTAAAGATTAATAAAACTAAAAACTGGTTCTTTGAGAAGATAAACAAAATTGACAAAGCGTTAGCCAGACTCATCAAGAAAAAAGTGAAGAAAAATCAGATCAACAAAATTAGAAATGAAAAAGGAGAGGTTACAACAGACAACACAGAAATACAAAGGATTGTAAGAGAATATTATGAGCAACTATATACTAATGAAATGGACAGGTTCTTAGAAAAGTTCAAGCTCCCAAGACTGAATGAGAAAGAAATAGAAAGTATGAACAAGCTGATTACAAACACTGAAATCAAAACCATGATAGAAATCTTCCAAAAAACAAAAACCTAGGGCCAGATGGCTTTGCAGGGGAATTCTATGAAACATTTAGAGATGAGCTAGTGCCTGTCCTTCTGAAAGTCTTCCCAAAAATTGCAGAGGGAGGGACACTTCCAAACTCATTCTAGGAGGCCACAATCACCCTGATACCAAAATCAGACAGAGATATCATGAAAAAAGAAAGTTACAGGCCAGTATCACTGATGAATACAGATGAAAAAATCTTCAGCAAAATTCTAGCAGGCAGATTTCAACAACACATTAAAAAGATCATACACCATGATCAAGTCAGGTTTATCCCAGGGATGCAAGGATTCTTCAATATACACAAATCAATTAATGTGATACACCATATTAACAAACTGAAAAGTAAAAACCACATGATAATCTCAATAGATGCAGAAAAAGCTTTTGACAAAATTCAGCACCCATTTATGGTAAAAACCCTTCAAAAAATGGGCATAGAAGGAACCTACCTTAACATAATAAAGGCCGTATACAGTAAACGCACAGCAAACATTCTCAGTGGTGAGAAACTGAAGGCATTCCCTCTGAGGTCAGGATGTCCGCTCTCACCACTATTACTGAACATAGCTTTGGAAGTCCAGTTACAGCAACCAGAGAAGAGAAGGAAATAAAGGGAATCCAGAGTCGAAAGGAAGAAGTAAAACTCTCACTATTTGCCGATGACATGATACTATACATAAAAACCCTAAAAATACTATCAGAAAATTACTAGAAGTAATCAGTGAATTTAGTAAAATTGCAGGATACAGAATCAATATACAGGAATCACTTGCATTCCTATATACTAACAATGAGAAATCAGAAAGAGAAATTAAGGAATCAATCCCATTTACTGTAGTATACGGTATATTTTATATTATAAAACTTTATTATACTCTCCAGTCACCTTAGGAAAATATTTGTTTTGATTTATGCCTCAGCGTAAGGAGGGTCCTGCTCAGAAATCCTGTTAAACTATTGCACTCTGTCAGGTGACTGGTGAGTAATCAATACAAAGTGAATGTAAATATACTTTCTAAAAAGGAATTCCTTTAAAATATTACACTTAAGTTACATTTCCTTGGAGAAGCTCATCTTCAAAATATTATGGCTTATTTGAAAGTGATTATAAAATGCTTTTAAAAGATTGATTTACCTAAAATAACCTATTTATGACTTTATGATTGTCCTCAAGTTACTTCAGAAGTGTGTATTTTTATAAATTTTTATCACCCCTATCAGATTGTAATTTATGGAAATCTGTGTTGACATCTTCTGTTTCATTGTTTTTCATCATGAGTCTAACTCAGTGCCAGATGGGATTTAAATTTAATGCTTCTAAATTTGTGGGTTTCATTTGATTCTAGTGAGCTAGATTTCAATTAGCTTAAATCCAACTAACTAGAATTCTTACCAGCCTGAAGACTTCTTTTAACATTCCATTTCTATGGGCTGAGGAACAGCAAAGCTTAGAAGGTGCCCTCAGAATCAGCTTCGAACCAGTGAGCAAAGAACACTGTAAGGTGCTCAGAGAAAGATTCCATCAGATTCCTTGGATAGGACTCACCTAAGCAGAAGAAAAAATTCAGATGTTTATGAATGTGGATTTTCTTGTTCAATGTTGAACAGCCAGAAAAGTCATTTAACTAGAATGCTCCATTCTGTGGGAGCGTTTTACTTAACTCCAATTTTCCTCTGCTTCACGAAGACATCTGAGAATGAGGAAACAGTTCCACCCCCAATTTCTCCCCTTTTGTGTACCAAATATTTTAAAAGTTGTCTTTAAAACAATATTAATAGTAAAAAAAAAAAACCCAAAAACCTGAGCTATCTTGCCAGAAGAAACCATAACAGTTGCTGGTACAGCTTTCCAGAGTATTTATTTATATTTACATTAACCTCAACAACCATATCTCTATTTTCCCTTCCTTTTAAAATACAAGTAGGAACATAGTACCCATACTCTTCTGTACCTTGTGATTTTTTTTCACACTTAACAATGTAACTTGGATATTGTTCCACAGTTTTACAGACAGACCTAACATGGTTTTCATATGTCTGCACAACTTTTCATTGCACGGTTAGACACATTTTGTGTTTTCATTTTGTTTGTCTTTTCATAACGGACATTTAGGTTGTCTCCAGTCTCTTGCTGTTATGAAGAAAGCTTTCAGTGCCCCTGTCTGCACGGAGTGTAGTGTAGGACAGTTTCTTTGAAGTAGAGTCACTGGATCAGAAGGAAGGAAAACTACCGATTGACAAATTCCCTGCCAACAGGGCTGCACCAGCTTACACTCCTGTTTCCCCAGCCAACACCATGTAGCACCCAAATTTAAAAATCTTTGCCAGTCTGATTGTGCAAGTAATATTTCAGTGCTCAGATTTGCATTTCTTTCATTCTGAATGAATTTGAACATCTTCTTCTTATAGGTTTATAAGATATTGATATTTCTTACTTTTTGTGAAATACATTTTTCTTTTGATATTAAAAATAATTGAGAAGGAAAACAGAGTCAATTTGTAGTGCAGGAGATGCAAGAGACCAGGTTCGATCCCTGGGTGGAGAAGATCCTAGAGAAGGAAATGGCTACACCCTCCAGTATTCTTGCTTGGAAAATTCCTTGGACAAAGGAGCCTGGAGGGCTATAGTCCATAGGGTCACAAAGAGTCGGACATGGCTGAACAACTAGGTGCGCACACCATCAGGCAACCTGGAAGGAACCTATCTTCTGTGCTTTCTGAATTTCTCTATTTTCTGAACGTCTGTAAAGAGCCACACCTGGAAAATCTTGGTCATGCTCTCAAGATTCTTATTGTGAAGCTTTCAGAAAAAGAAAGCCCTTCAAGACCTTCACCTAAAGCAGAGATGCTGTCCTACCATTTACTTCTCTTTCTACTCCAATTAAGGAGTTATTTATAGGGAACCTTTCCTTTCTCCCTCCCCTCCTAATGTTCCTGCCTCTTAGGAGTTGATGCTATTGAGCAGTTGAGTGGTCTCTTTAGCAAATGCACACACCTGTTGGTGCTTACATCTTTCAACATTTGACCCCCACCCCCACCCCCAACTGCATGATTTAACTTCCTCCAAGTACTTCTGAAAATTTTAGACTAATGCTTCCTGAGTGCTTACCCAGGATTCCGTACGTTCTCTGGCCATGAGAGAGCAGTGGTCCACACGGAGGCGTGGGCTTCAGATGTGGTTCTCCTTCCACCAGGATGCTTGGTCTTACTGAGTTGTTGGCCTGTCTGCAATCTGGGGAGTCCTTAAAGTGTGTATGGTTCCAAAAGAGTCCGAGTGTGCCATTTTTCATCGGGTAGACTGCTGCTGCTATAATCATCTTTATTGTCAGGTCTGTTTGAACTTTTCTGTTTGTGACAGGAAGGGAGATTACCTGTTTCAAATGAGGTGGTCTCTGTTGTCTCTCTAAAGAGCGTTCATGAGTGTCCCAGTATTGACACTGTTCTCGTAAGCTCCTTGAGCTGAGCCAGTTGTCCTGGCCACATAAAATAGGATTCTGTGAAAGGAAAACACTTGCATATGAGCATGGAAGGGACGCTCATGGGAAAGGACCCGCCTGCCTGTGAAGGAGACAGAAGAGACGTGGGTTCGATCCCTGCATTGGCAAGACCCCCTGGAGAAGGGAATGGCAACCCCACTGTAGTATTCTTGCCTGGAGAATTCCATGGACAGAGGGGCCTGGCAGGCTATGGTCCATAGGGTTGCAAAGAGTTGGACACAACTGAAGCGACTTAGCACGCACGCACATGAACACATGAGGCTGTTCCCATCCAGTGATAGCGAGGCCTGTAAGAGATGCCCGGCCTCTGCTGCAAAAGCCACCAGCTGGCCTTTTCTGAGCCCCTCCCCTCTCCTTTACTCCGAGACGCTTTGCTAGTTCTAAGTGACACGGAGAATAAATCCCCTGTGCCTATTTAAGAACATCTATTCTTTTCTAAATCTTTAATGCTTTCTCTGATCAACCAGGGAAAAACTGTATATGGTGCTCAAGCGATCAGTTTCAGGGTTTTTTGAAAAACGGTATAGGTTCTTATACTCTTTTCATCACCACCACATCTCCCTCTAGAGCTCTAGAGTTTGTTTTTATATGTCTGTTCTTTTGCTGGTTGCTTTCCTATTCCTGTTCAGTCTGTAATATTTTACTCTGGAATGGAACATTTTATTCAATCGGGAATTGCCTCGAAGTACCTGAGCCTACCAAACAGCAATATTGGGGTTCCTGTGGAGTAATTTGGGGAGCAGAAAAGGGCAGAATTCTTCAGCCTTGTTACTCACATCTGGAACTCTATTCTTTTTCTGCAGTTCTTTCTTCCGAGAATAACTTTCTTATCGTCCCTAAGTGTTAAGCAAAAAAAATTGTTAAGTGATCTTACATCTTCTACAGCTTCTGTGTCCGTACGGAACACGTCATTGGCAGGGGTTCTCAAGGGTTAACTAACTGGAAGTTCAGGAACTGAGTTTTATCTTAAACTTTCCCACTTGTGATTAGTAACCTTGAGCTCACCACTTATTCTCTCTGGCTCTCTTATATCAGGTGATATGTGGAAATAATTGGACCATCCAATGCCATGGGGTAGTGCTAGGGAGAAATAACTAACGATTATAAAATTGTTGTGAGATAAAGTCCAGCATAGATGCTTAATATTACAGCCATCCTAATCTTTTGATCTCTGAGAACTTTAAGTATATGGATTTGAACATGTTGGTTTTCTCCCACCCAGGTGTTGTTTGAACTTGCCCGCTATCACGCCCCCTCCACCATCTTCCTGGACGAGCTGGAGTCAGTGATGAGCCAGAGAGGCACGGCTCCTGGGTAACAGACAGGGGCTTTTTTTGGTCCTCACTTCTCCCCTCCTGTAAGTGTGTTTGGTGGTCGGAAGCCCATCGACATTTACCAGCAGAATGAGCCTATTAATAAGCCCACAAATTTTCTGCAGACACACGGAAAGGTCTTTAAATTAGATCCTGTTAACTGAATAGCTGATTTAAGTAGTTTTTATAACCGGAGGAAATGTCCTCCTCCCTTCCCCCCTTCCCCACAGAGTGGTTTTCAGGCCCAAAGATCACCCAGCCCCTGATCCCAGGTTGCCATAGCCATCCTGCTAGCTCAAAATAGCTGCCTGGAAGCGCCTCCGCTGGAGCCAGAGGGGCTGCCTGTGGGGAGGGGGACTACCCAGGGTCGAGTCTCGAGAGGAGGCCCCTGATAGGGTGTGTGAGGCCGGGGAAGTCACTGCTTCTCTGTGACACCAGACTGCGGCTCAGCCTGACCGATCGTGAACACGGCACACACGTTATCGCTAAAGATGAAGTGTCCACTAGTGTCCCCAGCCAAAAGCCCACATCTCAGACTGTAATGAGGCCCTCCCTCAGTGTGTGTGTGTGTGTGTGTGTGTGTGTGTGTGTGTGTGTATGTTTTAAGAGTTGTTTTTCTTTGAAACGTTTTACTAAACTTGGTATCCCTGGCTTGAAAAAACAGGTCTCAGGGAGATCTCAACACATCTGCATTTATTGATTGCCTCCAACCGTCTGTCATCAAGACAAAATTGATAGTAATAAAAAGCAAATAATTATCTTGTTGGAAGTATAACTAGAATTTAATTTATTAAATTTTACTTTTGAAGAACCATTTCCCCAGAAGAGAGAAAGAGCCATCAAGATGTACCCAGGATGCTCGGGATTCGTTTCATTGATTGAAAGGCGACTATTTCTATGGCTTAATGGGTGCTAGTCAGCCCTGGACTGCGTGCTCTGTCCCTCCAGAGGGGGCCGGACGGGAGAGGCAGCTGCAGCGGGGCCCAGCGGGGACCCCACCGGAGTGCCCTAGTGTCACTCCCTCTGCAAAGCCCCATGCACGCAGCCTGCCTCACTGCAGGGCCCCTCATCCTTATATGCAGTCCGTCCGCCTCCATCCTCAGGGCTCCCCACTGCTGTGATTGAGCTAATTCGGAGACTCTTCCTCTATCAGCCTTGAGCATGTCAGTTTCCTCCTCTGGAAGATTAAACACTAAAACTGGAAGCTTCAAAGGATCAGGGAACAAGGGCAGGTGCTCTGAAGACTCTGGGAGTCAGATTATGTTAAAAGAGTAGTAATTATGTGTAAATACTAGATAAATATATTACTCTTCCGTGAGGCTGGCTTTTCTCTGAGGTAGGAAAGGGCACAGTTCCTAAAACATCCCAGAAGCCTAATTTGGGCTGCCAGCCTGTACGCGCAGAGATGAGACCCCGATTGTTGTGTTGCGCTAGAAAGGCATTTTTTTTGTCCTTTAACTTGATCTCCAGAGCTTACTGGAGGCGGTCAGGGCTTAGAGCCGGTTTCGATGGAGCAGGTCCTCTGGTGTCGGGAATGGCCTCAGGCAGTGGGGGTGGTGGGGTAACTGGAGGGTGAATTTGCACAGAAAATGGCCTCTAATCCCTTTTCCATGCTGTGGAATCCCTAGTTTCCTTCTCTCGTCTCTCATTAGAAGAGGAGGAAGCAGATTGTGTTGCAGCTCATCTCTCTTCTTGGACAGTTTATAGCCACGGATTACACTAAAAATAATGTGTCTAAAATATTCTCATGCCTGCTGTTTAAATGAAAACGATTATTCTCAATGAAGCCATTTTTTTAAGGGTAAATGATACTGCAGATTGGCACAGCCAGGCTGCCTTTTTAAATCTACTAGTGCCACAGTCTCCCCTTCTGTTATTTTCTGGTTCCTTGTCAACCTTTGGTTTTCTTTTCAGTATCATCATTATATTCATTTACTCCATTTCTGGTCCTGTTTGCAAAGAGTTCCACTTGCTCGTTACCTCCAACCCTGGGGTGAGCAGCTCCCGAGAACGCGGCAGGGCAGGGGTTTCCTGTCCGAGGGGGACTCGTCTGCAGTTACCGCGTCCTTACTGTGAGGGTCGCTGTGGTCTCGGAAGCAAAGGCTCTGCCCCCTGGGAGCCTCTCACCTCCTCGTCTTTCTCTAGGGGGGAGCATGAAGGCAGCCTGAGGATGAAGACGGAGCTTCTGGTGCAGATGGACGGGCTGGCTCGTTCCGAGGATCTCGTGTTTGTCTTAGCAGCCTCCAACCTGCCGTGGTAAGAGATCCAGAGAGTACGTTCTGAATGCACTTTGAGGAGCCACCGTGTACAGGTGCAGATAGCGTATCCATCACTTCAGGCAAAGTCCCCTTGTTTGGTCCCAGCCCTGGAAGGTTAAGCTGAAGGCTTTCCTGGACCAAGTCCTCAATCCTTGCTACTTGGATTGTGAAAGAATTTGCCTGAACCGAAGAAACATAGGTCAGGGCTACCATTATTTAAAATGGACATTCTGAGCCAAATTATTTACTGCATGTAAGCAGGGCTTTGGGAGAGAACCATAAAATACTCAAGTCTCCAGGACTCAAGAATATTCCAGAAATAATATGTTTAGATTTTAACAGTGTTAAATTTAAACTTTTTTTGAGTTAGGAGGAAAATCTTTAATATTATGCAGTAAATAGGAAGCTAAATAATCCCTAATTGAAAATATAATCTACTCAGACAGTCTGTTATTCAAACTGTATCCCAGAGTGATATAAGAACAATTCTAGAAGTAGAATTGGGAAATAAGAGATGTTGAGAAAAATAATACCGACTTGGAGAGAATATTTAAAAAAACTAATTATAATCCCTTTATAGTTCCCCCAAATTGTTCTTTGTTCACGTTGTTTCTTTTGAGCTACAGGTGAGACACAAGACAGGTAAGGAGAGGCTGCTCTTGCCATTTGCCGAGGAGGCCAAGGTCAAGGGAGGTCAATCCACCCAGAGTCAACAGCCAGTTTGCAACAGAGCTTGAACTTGCAACACCCTCCCCCTTCCCTGCCTTGTCCATTTCTGTTTCTTCATTCAAAGAGGAAATCCTTCTGTTTGTGCACGCTGATCATCTAGGCTCCCAAAGAAGAAGTCACTGGAAACAGATAATGATGTTCATGTGGAGTCTGTTATTTTAAATTTATTTAACATTTCAACCCAATGTTGCCACTTCTCAAATTTATAAGACTTTTCTGATGCGCCAAGGTGATTAGCATTTTACATTGTGACGAGAAAGGTTTTTATACACAATGTTGAAGTTGAAATCAGAGAGCCATCATTTCATCACGGAGAATCCTTTAGAGAATCTCCATTCCTCTACCTGTTTGAAACAGGGTTGGTCATAATCTCTTTAATTATGTCCCGGAGGGACTGTGAGAGTCCGCCGAGGAGGGTGGGTGAAAACTGGACAGCTTCGTGCATGGCTCTGGAAAGGGCTGTGCCTGCCAGGGAGGAGTGGAGAGCCTTCACTCCCAGTGAGACCCAGGATTTCACTGGGGAGGTTAAGGTGCTGCCACACTTTACCTTGGGCGAGTAGTCTTTGGTAAACTCAAAGAAAATGGTTCATAGAGCAAAAACAAAAAGCTGGCAAGCCATCAAAAATAAAGAAGTTCAGATGGGCTTTTTACTTCTCATCATGAAAAAAGTGAAAGTGTTAGTCATCCATCATGTCACATGGCAAATACATATGTTTTTAAGCTTGAATTCCTTGACATCACAGATTGCAGCCTTACAGCATACCTGGGAACTGTCCTACCCATTCTTGAATGTTGCTGGGTTTAAAAAACTTTTTATAATGAAAAGTTCTTGACAAATACTAAAGATGAGAGTACAAGAAACTCACCATTTTCCAGTTTCAGTAACTAGCATCTGGCCTAATTGATTTTAATCTATTCTTACCTCCTCTCTTGTTTTGCTGCAATATCTTAAACTATATCCCAGATTCTCATGTTATTGCTCACATATGTATCTTAAAAAATAAGGACATTTTCTTACATTATCACAATGTCATTATCAACCCCAACAAAATTAACAGTAATTGCTCAATATCATCTAATACCCAGTTTATATTCAGATTTCCCGTACTATTCCAAAAATATCTTTGTACAGTTGGTTTACTGAACTGGTAACCAAACAAAATTTGCATTTTGTAATTGGCTGTTCTCTTAAGTATCTTTTCCCTCACCCCTTCCCCACTTGCTATTGACTTGATTGCTAGAGAGGTTGTCCTGCAGAGCCTAAACTTTTGGGATGTGGCTCGTTGTATCCTCATGGTACTGTTTAGCTAGTTCTTCTTACCCTTAAAATTGCTCTAGACTAAAGGTTAGACTGACTAAATTTGATTCAGGACCAATGGAATTTTGGGGTGAACATACTTCATAGGTGATGACTAAATTTGATTCAGGACCAATGGAATTTTGGGGTGAACATACTTCATAGGTGATGAATATCACATTGCGAGGTATGCAGACGTATATAATGCCCTGTCGTCCCACCTTTGGTTATACCAAGGTTGATGTTCAGGTGTGTCAGCCAGGTTCCCCCACTGTGTAGTTCCCATTGACGGTTGAAGCATCCATTGATATCTTTGCCTGAATCACTTATTTCACTAGAAGCGTGATTCTGTCATGCTTTCTGATTGATACCTGGAATTATTCGCTACGATAGAAGTTTCTCCCATCCAATAGGGTTTTTTGGTTACCCTGAAATGTAGTTTATCCTAGAAAAGTGGAATTCTTTCTCTTTGATATTTAGAGTCATGAGTTGTGCCCTAGCACCCTCCAGGTAACTGATGAGACCTGTCTCCCTGTCTCTCTCTTACTATGATCTCATGCCTTGTTTGGTATAACATTTGTTTTTTAAGTTTTATTGATATATAACTCACGTACCATACACTTTACCCATTTAATGTGTACAGCTCAATGGTTTTAGCTATATTTATATTTATATGGTCATACAACCATCACTGCAATCAATTTTAGAACATTTTTCTTTACTCTAAAAGAAACCCTATACCCATTAGCAATCATCCCCATCTCTCACTGCCAACTAAGCAACCACCTAATCTATTTTCTGTTTCTATAGATTTGCCCGTTTTTATATCTATTAATATGAGTGGAATTATTATGGTAACTATGTTTAATTGGGCTTCCCAGGTAGCTCAGCTGGTAAAGAATCTGCCTGCAATGCGGGAGACCTGGTTTCAATTCCTGAGTTGAGAAGATCCCCTGGAGGAGGGCATGGCAACCCACTCCAGGATTCTTGCCTGGAGAATCCCATGGACAGGAGCCTGGTGGGCTACAGTCAATGGGGTCACAAAGAGGCTGACACGACTGAGTACTAAGTACACACAGTCCAGTCCAGTTCAGTCGCTTAATTGTGCCCAACTCTTTGTGACCCCATGAGCTGCAGCATGCCATGCCTCCCTGTCCAACACCAACTCCTGGAGTTTAACCAAACTCATGTTGAGTTGGTGATGCCATCCAACCATCTCATCCTCTGTTGTCCCCTTCTCCTCCTGCCCTTAATCTTACTCAGCGTGAAGGTCTTTTCAAATGAGTCAGCTCTTCACATCAGGTGGCCAAAGTATGGGAGTTCAGCTTCAACATCAGTCCTTCCAATGAACACCCAGGACTGATCTCCTTTAGGATGGACTGGTTGGATCTCCTTGCAGTCCAAGGGACTCTCAAGAGTCTTCTCCAACACCACAGTTCAAAAGCATCAATTCTTTGGCGTTCAGCCTTCTTTATGGTCCAACTCTCACATCCATACATGGCTAATGGAAAAACAGTAGCTTTGACTAGATGGACCTTTGTTGGCAAAGTAATGTCTCTGCTTTTTAATATGCTGTCTAGGTTGTTCATAGCTTCTCTTCTAAGGAGTAAGTGTCTTTTAATTTAATGGCTGCAGTCACCATCTGCAGTGATTTTGGAGCCCAGGAAAATAAAGTCTCTCACTGTTTCCATTGTTTCCCCATCTATTTGCCATGAAGTGATGGGACCGGATGCCATGATCTTGGTTTTCTGAATGTTGAGCTTTAAGCCAACTTTTTCACTCTCCTCTTTCACCTTCATCAAGAGGCTCTTTAGTTCCTCTTCATTTTCTGCCATAAGGATGGTGTCATCTGCCTATGTGAGTTACTGATATTTCTCACAGTACACTTGATTCCAGCTTGTGCTTCATTGAGTCTGGCATTTCACATGGTGTACTCTGCATATAAGTTAAATAAGCAGGGTGACCATATACCACCTAGATGTACTCCTTTCCCAATTTGGAACCAGTCCATTGTTCCATGTCTGGTTCTAACTGTTGTTTCTTGACCTGCGTACAGATTTCTCAGGAGGCAGGTCAGGTGGTCTGGTATTCCCATCTCTTGAAGAATTTCCCACAGTCTTTTCATACGTAACCTAATTTCAACCTCCTCCAGGAATGTAATCTTAACCAGTCAGTCTGGAATTACCTGGTCAGTACTGGTGAGGAAATCCACCGGGTGGACTCTGCTGTTCCCTGAAGGAAGGTGACCTTCCCTAAACAGTCCACTCTCTGCTCTTTGCTTTCTTGTTGTGTCTCCTCCTGCTTATGAAAGTCTTCCATTTTGTACAGCTCTTCAGCGTTCCTTCCTGTTTGCTAGGTGAGATGCTCTTGGATCTCCGAGTCACTGAACAAGAAAAGTCAGATCTTTAAATTTACTCGTTTGAATTCTGTTTTTTAACAATAGTACGTCCATGTCTCCCAGTGGTCAGATTGTTTTGCTTAAAGTTGCTTCTCTCCATGCAAAGCTTCACTAACCCACGCGATCCTGTCGAGTGTTTGCTTCTCCTCATGTGGCTGTTGGGTGATTCTGACGCAGCCAGAAAGGAAGCGCAGGGGACAGGATTTGGTGGGTGCAGCAGGGCAGACACAGGACTGATCCGGCAGGAGGCTACCACGAGTATCCTTGGTCTTGCTCCCTCCACACCTTCTCAGTTTGTTTGGTCTCCTCAGACATAAATTGATTTCAGCCTGGCCTCCTGTGGCATTACTTTTTCTTCTTAGGGTGCAGGTTGACATGGAACTATGATTCTAAGACCAAACTTTTAAAAATACAAAATGAACGTAACCATTTTACAGAAAATTTGAGAGGTAGAATAAAACCACTCATAATTTCAGCACTGTGATTTAAGTGTTATCATCTTTGTATACATCTTAATGATGGAAGTATTTCAGTTATTTGTTATCATTTGTTGCTTGTGTATCCTTCTGTGGTAATTTTTTTCCCTGAGAGGGAACTCATTTTTATAATTTTAACTATTTACAAAAAGAATACATGTTCATCATAAAAATCATATTTTATGTGCTTTGGTATTGCTTGAAAGTGAACAGTCCCCTGTAATTGTACACACAGACACCACCACCCCCAGAAACAAAAACGTTCCATATTATTTTGTTTTATGGCCTTTTTTTTTTCCCCCTTCACTTGATATATTGTGGACAACTTTGAAAATTCTACCTATTTCAGTATAGAATCCCACTGTGTGAGTGAGCTGTAATTTGTTTTTTAAATTAATTTTTGAATTTTTAATTGGAGAATAATTGCTTTACGATGTTGTGTTAGCCTCTGTTGTACAACAGCGTGGATCAGCTATAAGCATGCGTACATCCTCTCCCTCGTGGGCCTCCCTCCCACCCCCATCCCACCCCTCTAGGTTGTCACAGAGCACCGAGCTGAGCTCCCTGTGCTATAGCAGCTTCCCACTAGCAATTTATCTTACACTTTTCTTCTTCTTGAGGGTTTTAATATGGCACCAACCCATTGGCCCAAGCTCCTTCCCCCATGGCTCCCAGCATGGACACTCGAGGTGGGGGGCAGTTTTCCCTTTGGTGTTTTTTGGCTGAAGCAGGGGAGTTATTAGCCAGTCCTTTGTTTGAGAGATTTTCTTGGGGCCTTTGTCTGTGACTGTCAGCAGTTTGTCAGCAGGTTTCTCCAGCGCCCCATGTGGGAGGTCTGTGGGAGGAAAGAAGGGAACCCCTAGAACACTGCCCTGTCATTCCATGTGCCCCTCAGCCCCCCTCACCTTCCTTCCCAGTGTCTTCCTAGGTTTAGATGCTGTAATATATGCAGGGGTTTGGATTGCAGAGCGTGGACTAGAGAGGGAAGGTCTTCTCTGTCTTGACCAGAAGCAAAGTCTTTCACTCATATTTTTGATTCCCCCTTTTATCTCTTTATATATCTTAAATGCAGTTATTTTATAGTCTGTCAGTGGAGCCCAGTTCTGTTCTCAGTTTCTTCTGCAGACTCTCATTCTTGGTGGTTCCTTATGTTTCATAATTTTGGATGGTGAGCTTCCATTTAGCGAGGGGAATCTTATACGCATGCCTCCACAGAGAATCTATGTCTGAGTAGGTCAGGCTGTGGACCACTGCAAGCTGATTTCTCAGCATAGGGTTTCTTCAGCCATGCCTGTGAGGGTGAGTAGTGAAGATTTTCAGTGAAGATTCCCCCTCCCCCCAAAGTACAAGACAGACAAATTCCCTTGTTCCTTCCACTTCCAGTGAGGAGATTTTTCTAACCCATGCTGTAATAAACTATGTGCCGTCTAGTTTTGTTTGTTTGTTTGTTTGTTTGACATGATGGACTTTGTTTCTAGCTACCATCTTGAATGGGTCCAAGGCCTTTTATGCTATCCCACATGTTATGGACTTTAAAATCCAAACTTCTTGGGTATCTAAGAGGCAAACACTCCTGAATCAACCACAACTTCAATTTCATTTGCCCATCCTTGAGTTTTGGCTTCCTCTTCATTTTTAGGGCTTGAGAATTTTGGTGCCATTTCCTTGTGGACTCTTTTGTTGTGTATTCCAAAAAAATATGTCCTAGCAAGCTTTTTAAGGGACTTTATATCAAGAGATATCTGAATGTCTAGCTCATCATCTTATTGGAAAAAGAAGCTTCCCATTTCTTTTCTCAATTATTGGTCATATATTTTCTGGCAAGAGTAACTGGAATATATTTCCTTTGTCGGTATTGTAGTAATCTGGAGTAGTTGCCATCCTTTATTATAAAAAAGTGATGCTCTTAACCCCAACATCAGTAGGACGTGGGCTGAACTGATGGCTCTCCTGCTGGATCCCCTTGTCTAATGCTTGTAAGCTTATCCTCAGAATGAGAAGTACAGTCTCTGGAGATGAGAGACCCCATATGGAGATTTCATCTTTCACCTTATCTTCAAAAGCATTGTAAAGCATTGTCCAGCCAAGGGAGTTGAATGAATCATTCGCTAAAATCATCATTTCCATTATTTTTTTTTTACTAAAGATGAAAACAAAATGTTTAATTCCTAAGTTGATGTTCATTTTCTCTGTTAATTCTAGATAGTGATGATTGTAAAGTGCTAGTCTTCAACAAAGCAGATTTACCTTCATAAATAAAGACTGGGCTTTAAGGGAGCCGATCATTTTACTTGAAGCCAGTAGCCTTGAACTTAAAGCTTCTTTACTTACTTAAAGTAGTATCTATTGAATATATATTGTGAGTATTGTATGTGATGGAAGGAGGAACCCAAGATATATGGTCCAGAGGCTGGCTATCTGATGGGACAGTGGATAAGATATAAACACGAATAACTAGGAAGTAAGGCTATAGCCAGCCATGTGGCCGGTACAGACAATACACAGGATAAACTTATATAAAGAAGAGGCCATTTCTGATGAAATATACCTAAAAGAAAAAGGGGTAGAGGGCACTTGAACTGGGCCTATAAAATGTATCTGGCTCTTGGTAGACAAAGTGAAAGTTTCCAGTAAAGAAAATGGCCTGAATAGACTCTCCACTAGAATGGCAAAAGGTAAATTCAGACAAAAGCAGACAAAGGAGTTTGGTCCAAGTGGGAAGTGTAGGTAGGAGTCAGCTCCTGCAGAGCTCAGTGCAGTGGATGAAGTAGCCTTGGAAGCCTTGCTCGTTGGTTGTCATCTGCCACAGCACACGACAGTTCTGGAATCTGCTCTTCAAGGATTGCCACGATCTCTCAGTTCACGTTGGTTATGGACATTCTGCAAAGACTTCGCCTAACAAACTGAAGGTTGCTTTCTTCTTGCCGCACTGAGATGGCTTGAAGTTAACGTTTTCATGATGGAATGAGCAAACTAGAATTATGTTTAACTTCCAAATTCTGTTGACTTTGGAATGACCATTTTCCCAGGAACAACACAGTTTAACAGGAGACACAGACCAAGGGCTGAGGAAGGGCCCTGACAGTTTGGCGCAGGAGCCCAGGTGCTCAGGTGCGAGGTCTCGAGGCCCATGTGTGCCATCTAGGTGGCCAGTGGACATTGCCACCTTGTTTCTCGCAGTGGGCACTGGTCCAGTGGTCAGGCTGTGAGATCTGTGAGCCTTCACTGAGTCACAGTCTCTCTTGCTGGTTGCTCTTGACCTTCGAGGTGATGGAACTATGAAATGACCAAGATAAAGGAGATGTGAAAACAGAATAATTTAGGTTAAAAAATCAAAGTGTAGCAGCTGAAGGGAGTGTTTTCTGGTTGCCGCAGGTTAAATTTTTTCATGTGAATATATTGGCAGAAAGAATGATTCCTGGGTACATTCCATTTGTCCTTTGTTTCCTCCCTTGTATGATTATATTATTATTGATGTCATTAAAAGTGCATTCATCAGGCCCGGCTGTCAGCGACTTGCACTTATTTTGTGCCCACAAGCAGTTTTGAGGTAAATCTCTTGCTTTAGGGCATTAGCTGATCAATAAGACCATCTGTCGTGAGGGATTGTTTTTCCCACCTCCCTCTGCTGCCTCCATTTTCCCGGGGCATTCGGGGATCTGATCTTCCTCTCACTAAGAAGTCCCTCCCACTGGGAAGGAGAGACCAGAGGTGCTCCCACCAAAGAGCCGTCCTTCCACAGCCCCTGCCCTTTCTGGACGGACAGCTGGTCTAAGGGAGGGCCTTGGGGGAAATACGGCGACTGCCCACCACCCCAGCACTGCCGCTTCTCCAGCTTATTCTCTCTTCCTTCTTGGTTTTCAGGGGCTCAGGTCTTGTTTTATCTTTGAAGTTTATGGGGCCCAACATTCCTTGGTCCAAGGCCCAGGCCTCCCTGTTATTGCCTGTTATTTACATAGAAGGTGAAAGTGGCTCAGTTGTGTCCTACTCTTTGTGATCCCATGGACTGGAATTCTCCAGGCCAGAATATGGAGTGGGTAGCCTTTCCCTTCTCCAGGGGATCTTCCCAACCCAGGGACTGAACCCAGGTCTCCCGCATTGCAGACGGATTCTTTACCAGCTGAGCCACAAGGGAAGCCCATTTACATAGAAGTAGGGAGTTTATCACATTCATTTCTGTGGAGACTCAGCAGTTGACAATATACTTGACAGGAGGGGAATATTGCTGGACTGAATTCCTAAATACAAGTCTAATGGTTTCTCTTCTCTATTAGAAGATCTCCCTGACCCCCTCCTTTCGTCTCCTGTCACTGCCCCACCTCCTGCCACTAATCCGGGCCCAGCTCTCTACTAACTGTCCAAAACGACTCTGGGTTCACTCAGACTTACCAGGTGTTCAGTCCATTTCGTCTTCTTGGAGGCTCATCTTCCAGAGCCTTCTTACCAGCTCTAAACTGAGTGGCTGTCCTCTGCACCCCGGGCCCCCATGTCATCTCTCTCCCTGTCAGACCCTCTGTTTCATGGAGCCCACGTGGCCCTTTGGTTTGGCGCCTCCTTGGGTCTTCCAGTACTTTCCCAATAAAGGTACATGGGAGGTGATATTTTTTTAGACTCTGCATATTGGTTTGATCAAGATACTGATTTCTACACTGGAAATTATTTCCCTCAGAATTTTGAAGGCACCACCCTATTTTTTTTTTTTTAATTATCTCACTTTGCTGATGAGAAATCTTATTCTCCATCCATTGGATGCAACCCTTTTTCCTCTCTGGAAATGTTTACGATCCTCTCTTGGTTCTCAGGGTTCTGAGATCTCACCTTAATGTGACCTGGGGTCTCTTTGCTGCTCCTGCACTGGTGTCAGTCCAGTGACTGAGGCCCAGGCTCCAGAGCCTCATGGTTTGGGTCAAGTCCAGGGCGTTCATTCTCTCGCTTTGACCTCAGGCAAGCTACTCTTCTCTGTACCTCAGTTTCCGCATCTTTAATGGAGATGGTAGTACCTACCTCTTAGGGTGGTTCTGAAAATTAAATTACTATCTGAGAAGTGCTTGAAACAGTACCTGCCACTTGGTGAGTGCTATTTAAGCATTAGTTTTAATTATTATTTCAGATTTAAAAAATAATCTCCTAGAGGGCTTTCCTTGTGGCTTATCTGGTGAAGAATCCACCTGCAATGCAAGAGACCAGGGTTCGATCCCTGGGTTGGGAAGATCCCCTGGAGAAGGGAAAGGCTACCCACTCCAGTGTTCTGGAGAGTTCCATGGACTGTATAGGCCATGGAGTCACAAAGAGTCAGGCACGACTGAGCGACTTCCACTCTCTCACTTAGAGGCCTGCAAAGTTCCCTTCACCCTGGGTCTGGAATATAAACGTTTGCCCTGAGAGGGGGTGTGGTTGTGCAAGTGGCTGAGTCTGATGAGATGAATTTCAACAAGGTGAAGCTGATAAAGCAAATGCGAAAAAGAAATAGGTAATTGTTATTGTCAGGAAAGTGCCCTGGACTGGATTCTTAGCTCAGAGGAGTAATAGGTAAAGAAAAAACATAATCTTTTAAGAAATCTGGTCACTCCAATTTAGATTCAGATTTATTTCCTTTTCAACTTGAAATATCATGACATAGATTCAGAATGAGAGTAAGAAATATGGGAAGATGCTCTGCAAAGCCTTGGTATCTTTAGGACAGAAAATTTGGTGACCCTGTATTCACTGTTACTCTTTATTAGTGGCTCAGCCAAACCAACACACAGGCATTTCCTAATTTCTTACACTGGAAAATCAGATTTATTTCCCATCTAGGAGACTGAAATTTTAACATGTAAAGAGTTCACAAACTTAGACTCAGAATGATATGTTTTTAATAGGAACTTAAGGTAACCAGAGCCCCAGTCAATGAAGGAGAGTTCCACTTTACATAGCAATTCCAAATAATACATTTGGAATGGAAAAGATTTTTTAAATCGCCGTTTTGCATTGCTCTCATGAAACAATTTATTCAAAGATCTTCAACAGATGCTAAAACCACTAGTTGAAATGGCATGGGGAAAGGGGTATTCACGTGGTGCCAAAGTAGTCTACATAGAATACTTACTGCTTGCAAGAGATCTTATCCAATGCAGAGAGCCGTTGTCAGCAGATAATCTCAGTAATTAAACATCACTCAGTCATTAAAGTAAGATACAGCAACTGTGGATTCCAATGTAATTAATACAAAAGCATATCATCTATGAAATATACTTGACAGAACTGTCTATCCTGAGTCTGGTTAAGTTTTGACATCTCACTTCCATCTAGGAGGACAGGGGATAGAGGAACCAGTTACCTGATACCATGAGGAAAACAGGCGAATCCAGAATGTAGGAGCATTGTACAACTAGCCTTATCTTTTCAAAAAGAGGCCAAAGCAAGGAGACTGCTTTAAATTACAAGAGATCTAAGAGATATAATCATACGTGGTACATAATCTTTGAATTTTGGTTGGAAACTGTAAAAGATATTTGGGGGATGATTGGAGAGATTTTAATATGGAATAACCGTTAGACATGTTATGTAATGATTTTGGTAGTGTCATAATGATATCATAGTTATATAAAAAGTCCTTTTGTGGGGAAATACACACTGAAGCATTTGGGGGTGGAATTTCCTGATGGAACTTACATGAAATAATCCAACAAGAATAGATACATAGATATGAAGCAGATATGGCAAAACGTTAACTGTTAAGTCAAGATAGTAGGTATTTGTTGTTTTGTTCTGTTTTTCCACATGCTTGAAATTTTTACCGATATATGAAGAAATGTAAGGAAATGGCCTGCAGATGCAAACTGCACACACCTGGCCTGATAGTGTTTTGAGAGGAGCAAGGGTCAGTGTTTCAAAGGGCCACGTTTGCACTGAGCATCCAGGGAGGAGCATTCACATTCACTCACAACGGAGTGAGACTGTCATTCGCTCCAGAATGTATGCGAGTTTTGGAAGAATTGGTGTCCTTCCCAGAGTGCCCACGTTATTGTCAGGAATAGTGTACTCACTGGCAGGATCAGATTGAATAACTGATGTTACAACTGCAGTGGGAATGCTCACATATTTGGTTGTTGTTAGCTGGATTTATTTCCCCTCTAATTAAGTCACTTAAAATTACCCCCTTCACAAGAGTTCTTTGGGGGATTTTTTTCTTTCTTTCTCTTTTTCTCTCATTCCCCTTCCTTCCTCCTTTCCTCTCTCCCTCTCCCTTTTTTCTCTTGTTTTAACCATCTCTTTCTCCCAAACAACACGAAGTGGTGCCGTCCGCAGGCACAGATGTAGAGTCACAGTGAGGACGTGGGGCTGTCACCTGCTAGTTTGCCCTTCAGATACACTTGTCGCTCAGGAAGTGAGTTTACTGTCTCACACCAGTTCCTCTGTTTCGATGTGATTCAGGGAGCTGGACTGTGCCATGCTGCGCCGCCTGGAGAAGAGGATTCTGGTGGACCTGCCGAGCCAGGAGGCCCGGGAGGCCATGATCCACCACTGGCTGCCCCCTGTGAGCAGGAGCGGCACCCTGGAGCTGCGCGCGGACCTGGAGTACAGCCTGCTGAGCCGGGTGAGCTGCCCTGGGAGGCCCAGACCCTCTTCTCTGCAGGGTCATCTCGTGAGCTCTTCGGAGGCTGGAGTCACCTAGAAAAGATCCAAGCTACCCCCAACAACCTGACAGGCCTCTCTTTCATAAAAGAGTGAGCTCTTTGTCCCTTGCAAGCATTCCAGCAAAAAGGGATGTGATGAAGTGGAAATAGCATAGGGCTTAGACTCAGAGGGCCTCTGGTCAGAGCCTGGCCCTGTCGCTTATATTAGCTGTGTGCCCTCGGGGACATCATGTCCTCTCTGAGCGTCAGCTTCTTCATCTGTAAAATGGGTAACAGGCCAGACAGATACTGTGATGATTAAATGCACATCTTTCACAAACAGCAAAGCTTTAGGTCACCTGTCTGTTAACCCCATGGCCACTGGTGTCATTGATTTCTTGAAAGGTCACTTGAATGTGGTGTTCTCTGAGGTTCCTTAGAGACAGAAGAATACATTTACGAGAATAAAAATGTCCACCAAATTTGACCACCCTGGGATCTGGGCACAAGGGTCCCATTAGGCTGACTTGGGTGGGCCAGTCCCTCACCAGCATCTCACCACCTTTGTTTGGATAGTATTAGGAAGTTGCCTAGCTTCTTAGGTTATCCAAACACGTTAGCGGCCTCCCTCCCCCCAAACACTGTTTATCTGGGAATCTTTGTATATATTGTCCATGGGTGACAGACACGGAATCCAAACAGGGGCTCTGACACCTGGTCCTGCCTGTAAGGACGTTAACCACCGCCAGCGTTCTGCCTGCTGCCTAATGGCTCGGTCTGCGGGCGTTTCAGGAGACCGAAGGCTACTCTGGCTCGGACATTAAGCTCGTCTGCAGGGAAGCAGCTATGCGGCCTGTGAGGAAGATCTTCAACGCCCTTGAAAATCACCAGTCAGGTACGGTGGGGATGACAGCCAGGGGGCTCTGGGAGAGAAAATTGTTTAAAAATTTAGCTTTCGCCAGCAGGTGGCGCCTCGCCTCTGCGCCTCGTGGCTCCCTGCACTGGCCCTCGTTCTTTGGTGGAAATCTTCCTTCTGTACCCAGCTCCTTTCTCCTCTCCTGTTCTGTTTTGGATCAACTTTGCCCCCAGATGATAAACTCCTTAGGGCTTGGGCTTTTGTTTCTCTGGTACACTGTGTGGGGCTGGATCCATTTGCAGCACTATATAAATATTAAATAATACTTTGTAATGATACATTTAAGTCAGGTTTTGTGTACAGGCTTCAGGGGCCGAGTTGCACATTAAAGACGTTTTTCCCCCAACCTTCTTTAGCCTTGCCTGCTGCTGCATGAACCATTAAGAATGCTGCATTATGCATTGTCTTGAAAGAAGATCTATTAGCATTTCAAGAGCATTGATCACCATTAGGTTGATTGTTGAACCGTTATTCTTGTGTTTCCATCTAGAGAGCAGCAATTTACCTGGGATCCAGCTGGATACAGTGGCCACTGCCGACTTTTTGGATGTGCTCGCCCATACCAAGCCTTCAGCAAAAAGTCTGACTCAGAGATACGCAGCCTGGCAAAGCGAGTTCGAGTCTGTGTGAGGTCCCATTTACCCTGACTTGGCCACAAAGAAAACCACAGAGGCCTCCTCATTGATTAGTGTTAAGTTTACAGAAAGAACAGAAAATTGGAATAGAAAACAGAAAATTACCTTGAAGATTGGATTAATTTGGACAACTATACTACTTTGGAAATAGATATTTTCATGGTCAATGTCAGCAAAATACTGAAGATTCTAATTACAGGTATGTGTGCTATGAGGTCATGTAGTGGAGATTTTTCTCACAGTGAGACCCCATAAAATTTCGATGAGTAGTTTCTTGTAGTGTTCCTCCTTTGTGAACTGGCATTTTTATTTTGAAAAAGGTGTGGTTAGGAGAGTTGTGTTGGGATGCACAGCGTGGTTCTAAGTTCGGGAGCCAATCAGAAGCAAAGCTGGACAGAGCATCTGACCAGCGGACAGTTCAAGGATGGATAAGGGTGGGAGCATGGAGGAAGCAGAGTTTGCTTCCTTCTTCTGACAGTATTCTGAATCTCATCAGCTCTCCCTGATTCTGACTCCAGCCATTCTATCAGCAGAGCCAACTCCTAACTAGCCCCACTCAGGAATGTCACTGGCCCATCTCTGAGTGAAAGTCACTCAGTCGTGTCTGACTCTTTGCGACCCCATGGACTATTCAGTCCATGGAATTCTCCAGGCCTGAATACTGGAGTGGGTTGCCGTTCCCTTCTCCAGGGGGTCTTCCCAACCCAGAGATCAGACCCAGGTCTCCCGCATTGCAGGCAGATTCTTTACCATCTGAGCCACCAGGGAAGCCCATCTCTGGAATGAGCTGATAGCAGTGGGGACGAGCAACCATTCTCCCCACCCACCAGTTGCAGTGTTTTGATTCTGGCTGCTGTTAACATCTTCACATCTCACACCCTGTGTGTTCAGCCCTTCTCTTTCCATTGCCACGGCTCCTTATTGGATCCAAAGCTTAGGATGGGATACCTGAGCTTCTGGGACAGTCCTTCCTGCTCTTAGGCTCCTCCTTAATCTCCTTATGGGGTTGGAAACAGCTGGAAACATCTCATTCAGAAACCCACAATCTGAGGCATCCACTTGCAGATCTTGGTACATTTTGAAGACTTTCACTAAGTAATGTTGTCACTCCCCCAACCTGGAATTTTCCCACGGTAGTCACCCTCTGTTGTCTCCCTTGCCTTGTTTTCTTCATCCCTGCAAGCCAGACTCATCCAGAAAACACTTCCAGGAAAAAGGGACATTTAGGCTAAATAGCCCAAAGGATTTCACCCTTTAAAAACACCCGTTGGGTTATTGATCATTTTGAATAGAATATTCTGAAATGCCTCTTAAAACATCATTTCATGGAAAATGTAATTAAATTGAAAATATACCCTTATAAAATGAGTTTAAAAGAAACAAGAAGACATTTCATCTTAGCAGAAACACGACTGAAACTTCTTCATGGTCACTAGGTATGGCCCTGAGCAGCGCTGCCGACAGCCAGGATATGGGGGTCTCCAAGTTCAGCGGCCTCATTGCTGTACTGCTCAATTTCCAATAGCTCCTTCTGTGCTTTTGGGTTATTTTCTTTGCCCAGCTGTCAGCTGACATTTCTTACAGCTTTTAGGGCATTTGCTTGTGGCCTTTGCCATCCTTTCTGATTTCATAAAATCTCAAGTGGATGGAACCTCCACTTGCAAAGCAGATGTACTATTGGTATATTTAAGATGTATGGTACTTAACATATACTGCACGTGTACTTAAGATGTACGGTACTTAACATGTACTATATGTGTACTTAACAGGTACTGTCTGTGTACTTAAGATGTACGGTCCTTAAGATGTATGGTACTTAACATGTATTATATATGTACTTAACATGTACTGTCTGTGTACTTCACACGTACGGTACTTAACATTACTATATGTGTACTTAACATGTACTGCACGTGTACTAAAGAGTGAACGGGCAAAGGAGCAGAGGAGGGCTCCTGTGGGCAGCATGCTTTGTTACAACAGTTGTTGATGGAAATTTTAATTTAATTCCATGTGTGATATTTTCTAAGATAACTTCTAACTTAGCTAACTGCCTTAGCTAACTGCCCCAGAGTTTCTGACTCTGTTCAAGTAAGTGAACATTTGGCCATCCTTCCCGCAAGCCCACCTTCACGTCCTTCCTCCATTCTACATTCATTCACCTTCTCCTTTCCTCATTCCTTAGAAAGTGTCTACAAATGATCACGCATGACTGTTTTTAGATCATGCATGGCTGTTCTTAGACCTTTATTTTAGTGGCTTCTTCATCAGTTTTATATATTGTCTAGTGACTTCCTGCTTTGGATGAAATGATATAGCTTTTTCATTCCTTTGCCCCATCCATACCACACACATATGTCTTTCCCTATTGTCCTCAAATAGCTTTATTATGGTTTTAGGTTAACTCAATAATCAGATTTTTATGACTTCGTTCATTGTACATTGTTTACCCCAGAGGCAAGAATCGGACCAGGTTACATTTCCTTTCTTGATGGGTTTTGTCTGTCTTGAAATGGGTTTTGTCTGTCTCCTTTTTTTCATTTGCTTAATTTTCCAAGTATTTATTCTTAGTTTTCTTGGCAACATTCTGAGATTTGTTAGATGCCCATCAGTGTTGAGGGCTTCCTGATACCTCAGTTGGTAAAGAATCACCCTGCAATGCAGGAGATGCCGGTCTGATTCCTGGGTTGGGAAGATCCCTGAAGGGAAAGGCTACCCACTCCAGTATTCTGGCCTGGAGAATTCCATGGGCTGTACAGTCCACGGGGTCGCAGAGTCGGACACAGCTGAGGGGCTTCCATGTTCATCAGTGTCCTCTTCTGAATGGCCAAGCACATCAGATAAGCCTTCAAGCCCACCCCCAGGCACTCTGGTCCTGGATGTAAGGGGAAGGGGACCGGAAGACTGCTGCAGCGTAAGCAGAGATTTACCTAGTCCCGTTGTCAGCCCTGCATCCCACCCTGGCCCACCCCCGACCCCAGTCCCCAAGGCCTTCTTGTTCACAGGTCCCCTCTCCCAGTGTAAACCTCTCCTGCCTCGCTGAGGGGGCTCATCTGGCTGCTCAGGGTGGGGAGTTTCTGGGCTTCCAGACCCTTTCCCAGCTTTGAACCAATTGCTTGCTTCTCAAACTTGCTCCACACCTCACTACCTCTCTGCTCCGTGTTTGCAAGCCTTGAGTTTGAGGTTGTCTTACAGGATGAATTGTTTTTATCTTTGTGCTGATTTTAGCACAAACGCTCCAACCTCTTCACAGATCCTAGATTACTGTACTCTCTCATCCACCAATGTTTCCTCTACCACTCTTATGGGTTTATTCCAACTTTATTCCTCTCTTGAGTGGGGCTTTGAGAGATATCAACTAATACATGACCAATCTGCTGTTTGGAGTCGCTGGTTATTTTTTAAAAAGTAGACTAAAAGTATACCTAAGTTTATAGGGATATAGGAGACCAGCCTGTTAGTTGTTGATGGAAATTTTAACTTAATTCCATGTGTGATATTTTCTTCTAAAGCAGAGGTCATAACTGAAATGCCTATAGAACTTCGAGCATAGTAGTTGACACATGGGCAAAGTAAGATAAGGAGAGGTGGGGACTGTGGCAAACTGCAGAGGCTGGAACTGTCTGAAGGACCAGCAGCGACCTGCCTCCAACTGAACACGGAAATGCAGACCCTCTGACCTCCCCAGGAAAACCAGTCATGGATTTGCACTTGCCGTCTCCTTCAGACACTGGCAGTTCAGGTTCTTTGCCCGATTCCCCCACGGCACTCATTCTGGCCATCAGATGCCTTCCCTAATGGACTAGTTATCAAAAGCAACAGCAACCTCACGCTTACTGGCTCTGTTCTTCACTGCTTGTCAGGAGCGCCACTGCATTATAGTTGTGTGTATGGTCTATTGTCTGTTTTCCCTGCCTGAATGTCAGCACCGTGGTTGTGGTACTTTCTGCTCCTGCTATTGGATGGGTGAGATGACACAGACCACAGACCGTCGGAGCGCTGCGTGTGCTTCAGAGGCTGGACGTCGTGATTACTGTTCCGAAGCCGTTCGCTCACTGCACACCACCTCTTCTCTGGGAGGACTTACACAACCGCCTTGAACTTGCCAGAGCCCCTTGGACTTTAGGTGCGCTGTTTACATGCTGTTATTTCCCAACTAGAAGATCTGTATCTAGGAGTTGGAGCTACAGTCTGCCCAGTCTTCCTTGGTGCTTTACTCCCTCTGGGCATTTAAGAAATACCTTGATTTCCTCAGGCACAGCAGCCACTGAAACAAGCAGGCACTGAGATGTGGATGACATTAAATATTGGAAAAAGATACTGAAATCTGTTTCATTTTAATAGATGCCATTTGAATTACAATAAACAATTTCTGGTGCTCGGGCACCTCGCCTCTCAAGGAGAGCGGCATACTTTGGGTGGCTGGTGTGACACAAAGTTAGCAAAGGCCTTGTGCATTTATTCTGGGCAAGAATTCTGTGATTTATGTCCAAGAAAACTCTCTAATATAAACTTGGCTCCATGCAGATAACTGCTAACAGGACAAAGGGACTCTGCCACCCGAGTGAGGCAAGTGTCTTGATGAAACACATTAGTGCAGTTTTAAAAATTCTTTATTCTAGGTCACCAAGGACTTGAGTTTCATCCTACATGAACCACCAGTGATCCAAAAACAACTGAACATCATCAACACAGGTGTGTTTTGACTTTCCGGTACAATTCACTCCTGTAATTTTTCAATGGGATTAGGGTTAAGGGACAACAACTGTCACTCCAGGAGGTCTGTGACATCCAGAGCCAAAGGTGTTTGACGGAGCCGTCACTGACGGAGGTGGGCGAGCCCCCTTCTCCCTTCGGGGCATCACTGTCTGCTCTGGGAGGGGTGGAATGGTGGGTGGGCAGAGTCACTGCAGAACTAGCTGATTCTGGACAGTGAGTGTGAAGTGGGCACAACTGTGTCTCCCCAAGGACTGGCCTTTGGCCCATCACACCGAACACACACCTGGCTCACAGCAGACGCTCGATGACCACCTCCTGACAGTGAATGTCCTCGAATGCCCTTTCTAGTCCGAAGATGTCACTTGGTCCCTTTCTGGGGCCAGGACAAGATTATAGTAAAGCTGATACAAACACTATCCTTGGGCTCAGTACCACAGGACAGTCCTTGAAATGTAACGGCTGGAAAATAAAGTCCTTCACATACTTCAGTTATTAAATCTCCTCCATGAGGCCCAATGCAGACCAACCCGCTGAGCTGGTAATGTTTCCAGTAACTTCAACCTAAAAAACCAACGTTTCTATTTACCCTCACAAACTTCACACTGTGGACAGATCAGTTAGAAAGCCCTACATAACGTTTGTTAAATAAATGAAACAGCAAACTGAGGCCCTAGTGACCTCCAGGGCCGGGAGAGTGGAGGAGTGGAGCGGGGTGCGCGCGGTGTCTGACCCTCCCGCCGCTCCCCAGTCAGGCATGTCTGCTGCGTGGCTTTGGTGCTAACCTGTCTGCAGGGCACCAGAGCCATTACCGAAGTGTTGAGTGGGCCTCTTCTGTGGACAGCAAGTCTAAAATGAAACTTATTTCCTCCTCCCTACCCACAGCTATACGTTCTAGCATAAAATTCTCGTAGTATTTACAGCTCAGTTTGATTGGTCTGGTGACTGCCTGAGTGCCTGTTCCGTGCCGCAGCAGACACAGTCCTGTCTGGTAGGGGGGAGATGAGCGAAGGTCCAAGAATAACCCAACAAGTGCTTGGCACGGAGGAGGGGACACTTCCCCCACCCTGCGGTCAGGGCACGTCACAGGATGGGGACACAAGGTCTTCACACTCCCTTGGGTATCCTCCTTGGCTGCTCACCTAGTAAGGGCCCTCCAGGCCAGATCCTTCTATGTAAGTGCCTAGCAGCAGGCACTTCACACACAGCATCGAGCAAACACTTGAGAATGCCTGGGCCAAGGAATCGCTGTCCCAGGTGCTGGGGAACAGGCCACAGGTGAACATACCAGCAAGCAGCCTCTGCCTGCACTTGGGGCTTCCCTTTTTGCAGCTCTGGTCTGAAGGAGTTAAAATACAGAAGAATGTCTCTTTTTTTAAATTCTCAGGAAGACCTTCCCCACTGAACTGACTATAGAGATGAATTCTACCAAACTTTTCCAGATGGTTAAATGTGGACACTCTTATATCAGCATGTCATCATTGCAAACGTGAGACACTTAGCATCTGCCTGATTCTATTCAAAAGTCCTTAATATGTGGGCTGTGCATTTACCTCTCACAACATGCCTACGTGGTGGACACCATGGCTATCTCTACGGAGAAGGGAGGAGAGGCAGGAGAGGCTAGGGGAGTGGCTAGGGTCATGGAAGGGGCGAGCTGGAAGTGCTGGCCAGGCTCTGTGCCCCTGCCACTGCCCTCCTCCTTCCCATCTGGGTGGTGTCCCAGCAATCCTGTCTTTTGCGCTGGCACGTTGCAAGGACTAAGTCCGGGCATCTGCACAATGAGAACATGTTCAGGAGGAGGGGGAGTGGCCATTCAGCTTTGCCCCCTCCCAGCTAAGACCAAGCTGGTCTCTAAACAAGCATCAACACCCAAAGCTCATCAACACCGCTGTGTGCTTCAGTATGGGGAGCACCAAGATGATGGACAATTACATGCTGATAATCCAGGGCCCACGAGCCCAGTGAAACAACTGCAAAGGCCCAGGATCATCATCGTATGCAAATACACAAGGAAAATCATTACCTACTCAGTCCCCTTCATTTTGGTGGGTTTAACATGAGAAGAATCATCCATGCTACAAGGCGAGATTTCATTTTACAGCCGTGGTAACCAAGTACATAAAAGCTTGAATCTGTCCCAAAAGCTTCTGAAGGATTTTTCCCACAGTGTCAGAGGCAAAAATAATGAAATCTTGCAAATGTACAGTTAATGGGGCCCAGGTGGACACTAACCTCAAAAATGCATGGTCTGTAAGACATTAAAGGCTTGATTTTAGTTTCTGCACTGTTCCTGTTAATAACAATGTCTAATTAAAACATCTGTGAAATACTGATAGTTTTAATTTTACATAAAATTTCCAAAACAACTGTTACACAGTATAATAGGTATCTGGAATGAATAGGTTATTAATGGAAATATTATTTTAAATTAAAATCAGGTTCTAACTTTAAATTAGTCATCTCTGGTTAATGAAGAGAAAAAGAAGTCACCCACGCTGGGAATAATACAGTAGCTAATCTAGTTTTCAACATCCCTGAAAGCAAATCCACTCCATCAACTGGGCTAAAAGACAATTTATTTTGCTGCTTCTGTCCTGTACTCCACTCGGCCCTTCTGACAGACTTCACAGCTGAACTCAGTATTAAAACTACAGCTTAATGCACCCTTCAGTACAGTACTTTATAACTTAAAAAAGACACCAACTGTAGTCAGCCTGAACCCCTCCAATTTACTAGTGAGGAGAGGGCAGAGAACGAGGCTTCCTGCAGCAGACTCTCCTCCAGCCCTGCTAGCCTGATGAATATTTAAAAAGGAACACACAATTTCAGGTTTCCCTTTTTTTCAAATCTCATCTTTTACAAAATAAAAGGGATTAGCCAGGCTGAGTGGCTGGCTGCAATTCAATACCTTTCTTTCTAATTACTGCACAATAAAACAGGGTTAAATGGTGAGCAGCCAGAGTGGTCTGTGTCTGTCTGGGCTGGTGCTGAGTGTGTTGAGGGATTCATTCCAGTCGATGAAAAGCTACGTTTCAAGTTGCTTCGGATTCACATAACGGTTCACAGCAGATACTGCAGAATGTGGTCCACGGCATGCGGGAAGCTCTCACAGGTTAAGTAAGGAGCTGGGTTAATTTTGTCTTCGTCTGCTGCTCGATATTTCCCTGAAATGAAAGTAAAGCCTGTGAACCAAGGCCACTGCCAGGACACCAGAGTAGTTGGCCCATGAGCACCAAGGCCCCCACAGGCCACCCTGTGGGACAGTGCCCAGAGAAACGGGGGCTCCACAGCTCCCAAAGCACCTTTCATCCAGGCTTCAGGATGCCACGAGGCAATGCAGAGCCAGATGTGTTCAGCATTTCCCAGGCCCTCTGGTCTCTCGACCACGGATGCTGGACCCCAGGCACTGGGTCACCTGACAGTTAAGGGTGCCCTCAAATCTCACCTAGCAAAATTCATTTTCCTCCCCCACCAGCCCTAAAGATATGGGGGAGGACTAAATCAATGCTTTTACACGTGAGCCCAGATCCCACAGGACAGAGGCCGTGTTAGCTCACAGCTGACTGGAAACTGCATGAGCTGCTGCCCAACAGGAACCCTGTGAGCGGGCCAATGAGCGTGCCGGGGGCAGGGACAGACGATGGTCACAGCGCTCACATGCAGGCTGGCCAGACAGGCTGCCCGGCAGGGCACTGAGGAACTCAAGACCCACAAACGAACAGCCCAGCAGGGCAGAGGAACTGGTCACACAGGGTCACAGAGCTGATCTGACAAATGTGCATCCGGTCATGCATGACCCCCATTTAGACACCCTTCATATGTCCCAGCGCTCTTCAGAAAGAACCCCAAATGTCTGTTGTTGCCTACCAGCCCTCAGTCACCCAGCTCAGCACCCCGCACATGGTGGGCATTCTGTAGCACTTGTTAAATGAAAGAAGGAAGGGAACAAGGGACGGAGGGAGGAACACTGCTTCAGTCAAGGCCGTGGGGATGAGACTGACTGCCCTGCACCCTCAGTACCTGCCCGTTCTGCGTGCTCTCTCATCCCTCTGTCTGTGAGCTCTGTTTATTTGTCTGCAATTTCTAGTATTCTCTGCCTGAATCTGGGTTTCCAAACTATAGGCTCACCATTTTCTACAATACAATCCCTTTTGTTTCCTACAACTACCTAAGAGGCTTTGTCCAGCAAACACGAAGCCTGAAAACCCCCAGCCCACAACTTGGCCCTGTGGTGGTGACCCTGCTCCTGTCTTGCTGAACTGTGCATTCCTACAGGAAAGGAGCCAGCATCAGACGCACAAAGGTAGCTCCCCCAGCATCCTCAAGGCGCCTGTCCACAGTGTGGACCACACAGCAAACTCTGCTCATTTCTTCTTAAGCTTGGATCCCATTGAGTATAAACCTTTGCAGTGTTCCTGCTTGGTCTCACAGGTAAGTTAATGACTACTTTTTACTACACCACCCACTTTTTGGATCTAGTTGTCTAAGGACCGATGTGTGAAAGTCAGGGTTCTTAGCCGTGGGGAGAAGGGCTTGCAGCATGCTTCTGCTTAGGCTGGCCCTGGGGTTTCTACAAAGCACAAACTGACACAGTGGCTTACGTATGTGTGCAAGTTCTAGCAATCTGCACTGTGTCTGGCACGTGGCAGGTGCTCAGCGATGCTGGCCGAGTGAATGGAGCAGGCCACCAGCACTCAGGCCTGACGCAGCCTGGAAGCCTGTACTCTCCTGGATGAATGAATGTAAACGGAGGGAGAATGCAGGGAGCCACGCTGACAGCACTGGACAAAGGGTGACCCCATCTTCCCTAGGTCACTGGTTTACATGCTACACAGAATCAGATTCTGGTCAGGGCTAGTCAAAAGTCTTTATTAACAAATCATGGAACAGATGTATATTGAGCATTTAACATGTGTTACTGAGAAACAAACTGCTCAAGACAAATTTCCAAGGTAATTTTCAATGCTGAGAAACCAAGCACTTGTCCACTGCATTCAGTTCAAATCAGTGGAACCGGCAGCTCTGTTCGCTTTCAGAACAGTGGTCTTACTTGGGATTTTTTTTTTTTCTGACCAAAGATGAACAGCACAAATGGGCCTGTTTTCATGAGCTGAACTTAGCTACATAACTAAGTTAGACATTTTAGATGTGACTGTGGAGCTGCTGGCTTCTCTAAGATTAACCAGTTACCTCTGTGATCGGCTGACCACAGCCAATGGCCAGTCAGAAAAGAAGGCAGAACCATGGAGACCAGCGGGGGGAGCCAGACCCACAAGACACTGGCACAGAGGCAGTTTTCATACTTGGTGGAAATCCTCAATTATGTGAGCTAAGAAAGGAAATGTTCATGGGAATGCAAGAATAAAAATAGTTATCTGTGGATTTCCACAATGACTGGACCATAGAATGGTGGATGTCAGGAGTCTGAAAATTCAGACACAAGGAAAGATGATGAGTGTGCCTGTTTTTCTTGATTCCCTAATATGTCCCTTCCTCTTTTCGCTTCCATCAAAGCAGAGTGATGTTCCAGGGAAAGTGGTGATCATTTTGAATGAGAAACGGGAAAAAACACTCATAAGTGACTAGAGTCACCACCTGCAAGGTTCTACCGGTTCACCCCTAGACCTCCTGCATGGGAAGACTGCTTCCCTCTTCGTTCACACTGTGTGTGTTCAGTTGCACAGTTGCGTCTAACTCTTGCAACTCCATGGACTGCAGCCTGCCAGGCTTCTCTGTCCATGGGATTCTCCAGGCAAGAACACTGGAGTGGGCTGCCATTACACTCCAGGGGATCTTCCTGGCCTGAGGCTCCAACCCGAGTCTCTTGTGTCCTGCTCTGGCAAGCAGACTCTTTACCACTACTGCACCCGGAAGCCAGCCCCACGCACAGGGCCTGCCAAGCGCGCCTTGCTCAATTACGGCAGCAGCTCTATTTTCTTGTTTCTGTTTTTAAATTCAAAACAGCTTCCATGCAGCCACATTTTCTCGAACAAACACCACAGTCATGACTGACTATACTTTTTTCTAAAAATTTACTGGTGGCAGGTCTTCTATGACTCTGTTTAAATTCTTCCTTTTCTGGACAACCTGTATGAAGCCAGGCATATGAACGCACAGAGCCACTGACGGAACCTTCTCCTGTTGTTCAGTCACTACAGTGTCCGACTCTCCCCATGGACTGCCAGGCTACTCTATCCGTGGGATTTTCTAGGCAAGAAGACTGGAGTGGGTTGCCATTTCCTTCTCCAGGGATTTCCCAACCCAGGGACTGAACCTGCATCTCCTGCATAGGCAGGCAGATTCTTAACTGCTGGGCCACCGGGGAAGCCCACTGAACCCCTTATCTGCTATTTAGTTGATAAGAGTCTGATGGCAATTCTTGGGCTGGTACCCTGGCTGTCATCCTCAAACACGTGCTATTAGTTCTAAGCTCAGCAGGTACCCTCTGGCGGCAGGTGTAGGGGAGACCTCATTTTATCTGGAAAGGCTGATCAAGTTCTCAGCACAACAGTAGACGCCCACACACAGCTCTCATGCTTTTCTTTCCTTCCCTGAGAGGATTTTGTTCATCACACTCCACCCCTGGGAAATGGCACAGAGCTAGAAGGGGCCAGTGCAGCCCCGTCACCTATAAACAGCTCAGAGAGGTGGAGGGCTCTGACAGAATCTCAGAGGCAGTGCAGAGCTGAGACCGAGACCCAGGACACCTGACTGGTCTGCTGTCGTCATGCTACCATGTGAGCTGAGGCTTCCCAGTAAGTTCTTTCCCTTTCCTTAAATTTATTTGCAGGACCACACACAGTTTACTTAATTTTGGTATAGGAAATTGTTACTAAAACAGTACAGGAAAAGACAAGAAAAAAGTTTTTTTATGTGTGTTTTTAAAACAACATTAACACAAAGTATCACTTAGCTAGTCACTCCCCAAAGAGGTCAACATCATCATTTTATACCTGGTGGAAAAAGAAAGGATATTTTTACAGAGCCCCACGGTCAATGGTTTTTTGGTCAACTGGTGATTTGTATATCCAGAAAATCATATAAATGCTAATTGTCTCGTATATGACTATCTCTGAGGAAGTATGAAAACACCTCTGAACTCGGATCTGATCTTCCTACTTTTGCACAGTACGGGCCCTCTCATCGTCTTTCTTCCCTGCAATCCTACGCCCACTTTATTTTTGCTTTGTGGCAGAGAAAGAAATGAAAGTACCCAGTGGGCTTTGCCATTTTTTTAAAGACTGTTCTTTAAGAATGGTGTATTCTACCATTCTGTTTCCGAGAAAGCTTGTACAGAAGATACGTACCTGTCTTGACTAAGATGCCCCGCATGCCGGCACTCTGAGCCCCGCCAACATCATCTCTGCAGTCCTAGAAAAGCATGACGAAGCGTCTTCAGTGAGCTCGCCAACAAACCAATCTACCAGCAGTTTATTAGGCTGGGATGGCCGACTGCAATCCCATGTTTTTTCTTAAAATGAGAGTGAGGGAGGTATAAAAAAGGATAAACCCATGCGTAATGGTCTGAGAGAGCATACCGATTGGAAAGGGAAGCATCACAGAGGTAGAGGTAACCCTAGTAACCAAACATAAAAAGTGCAGTTACAGTGCTTCGTGTTTTGTACTTGTACATCTATTTCTTTTTTAAAAATAATTTTTATTTTCATTTATTCGTTTCCACCAGGTCTTAGTTGCAGCATGTGGGATTTAGTTCACCGACAAGGGATCAAACCTGGGTCTCCTGCATTGGGAGCACAGAGTCTCAACCACTGGCCACCAGGGAAGTTCCCATCTATCTCCTTTTAAAACAGATCATGGAAAAAAGGTATTTTATCATTTGGCAGCTCTTAAGGCAAATGATCCAACTGCAGGGCAGTGAGTGAACTAGGTTCAGTAGACAGCTCTCAGGCTGCCCACGTGAGACAGTATCCTTACTTTTCATACAGCTGTCAGTAACAGGAGGAATCAGGTCAGATCGTGTACTTCAACAGATTCTGAGACTGTCTTCACACTTAGGAATAACAGACCAGTTTAAAAGGGAAGCTCTTGTTTTTCAATTCTTACTCAAGATAGGGGTGAATATACTCAGCTAACTGTGATAAACGCAAGGCAATAAAAATCCAAGAACTCGAAGAAACATCAATAAAATCAATCCTGCCATCTCATGTCGATAAGCAGAATTTTTCAGATCATGCCCGAAGAAAAACTTTCCCCTTAAAATCATTCATGTAATTAATTTAACAACAACCCTTGGAAATGAGTCTCAGAATTTCTGTCAAAATCTAACTTAAAACCTTTTCTGTTGCATCTAAACCTGCTGTGTTGAAGCAGGCAAGATGGGGGAGAGGGAAAGGAAGAAGGAGGTGGGAAAAATTAGCCATGAAAAGGGAGGGAAAAGCTACCCCTCTCCCCGACAACAACCCTCCATGCAGCTGAACTCTGCTCTCACGTGCCCTTCCCACCTTCCGTGTTGTCCCAATAGCAGTGACTCCAGGGAAAAAGAATTCTGAAATCTCCAGGCTAAGGTAACCACTTTCTTGAATACACATTTGCCTAGAAAAGTCAGCTAAAGGCCTGCCAGAGGGAAAAGTTGTTACTAAAAAGATGGTTTTTCAAAGCAGTACTGAGTCCAGTGATATCCTAGTGGGTTTTGGTGCAGGAACCTAGAAGTAGAAGAGGGCAGTCAGGAAGTCTGTGATCCACGAGCATCCGCACAGGTCAAGACAGCAGGGGATCTACAGTTTCTTCTGGAGGGAGTCTGAGACGGGCCTCGGGTTCTACTTTCAGCAATGCCACACATCAGCTCTGGGACTTCCAGCATGAGGCCTACATTTCTGGGCTAAGGTTTCTCAGCCTATAAAGTGAGGAGGTTTGGACCAGACAATCTTGATGGCCCCTTCCAGCCTAAGGCATTATTATTTAAAATTGAAATAAAATCCTTGCCACCTACTGACCACAAGGTAGTGTGCTTTCCAGTGCTTTTACCCTCACAGCATGCATAGAAATTAATGTTTTCCCAGTAAGTTCAGTTGCTCAGTTCAGTCGCTCAGTCGTGTCCAACTCTTCGTGACCCCATGAACCGCAGCACGCCAGGCCTCCCTGTCCATCACCAACTCCCTGAGTCAACCCAAACCCATGTCCATCAACCACAGAATCGGCGATGCCATCCAGCCATCTCATCCTCTGTCTTCCCCTTCTCTTCCTGCCCCCAATCCTTCCCAGCATCAGGGTCTTTTCCAATGAGTCAACTCTTCACATGAGGTGGCCAAAGTACTGGAGTTTCAGTTTTAACATCAGTCCTTCCAATGAACACCCAGGACTGATCTCCTTTAGGATGGACTTGTTGGATCTCCTTGCAGTACAAGAGACTCTCAAGAGTCTTCTCCAACACCATCAGTTGCTCAGTCATGTCCTATTCTTTGTGACCCCATGGACTGCAGCACGCCAGGCTTCCTTGTCCATCACCAACTCCTGGAGCTTACTCAAACTCATGTCCATCAAGTCGGTGATGCCATCCAACCATCTCCTCCTCTGTTGTCCCCTTCTCCCACCTTCAATCTTTCCCAACATCAGGGGCTTTTCAAATGAGTCAGTTCTTCGCATCAGGTGGCCAAAGTATTGGAGCTTCAGCATCAGTCCTCCCAATGAATATTCAGGACTGATTTCCTTTAGGATGGACTGGTTGGATCTCCTTGCAGTCCAAGGGACCCTCAAGAGTCTTCTCCAACACCACAGTTCAAAAGCATCAATTCTTCGGTGCTCAGCTTTCTTTATAATAGTCCAACTTTCATATCCATACATGACTACTGGAAAACCCATAGCTTTGGTTAGATGGATCTTTGTTGGCAAAGTAATGTCTCTGCTTTTTAATATGCTGTCTAGGTTTGTCATAGCTTTTCTTCCAAGGAGTAAGCGTCTTTTAATTTCATGGCTTCAATCACCATTTGCAGTGATTTTGGAGCCCCCCAAGATAAAGTCTGTCACTAAAGTCTGTCACTGTTTTTATTGTTTCCCCATCTATTTGCCATGAAGTGATGGGACCGGATGCCATGATCTTGGTTTTCTGAATGTTGAGCTTTAAGCCAACTTTTTCACTCTCCTCTTTCACTTTTATCAAGAGGTTCTTTAGTTCTTCTTCACTTTCTGCCATAAGGGTGGTGTCATCTGCATAGCTGAGGTTATTGATATTTCTCCCAGAAATCTTGATTCCAGCTTGTGCTTCATCCAGCCCAGCATTTCTCATGATGTACTCTGCATATAAGTTAAATAAGCAGGGTGACAATACACAGCCTTGACGTACTTCTTTCCTGATTTGGAACCAGACTGTTATTCCATGTCCGGTTCTAACTGTTGCTTCTTGATCTGTGCACAGATTTCTCAAGAGGCAGGTCAGGTGGTCTGGTATTCCCATCTCTTGAAGAATTTCCCACAGTTTATTGTGATTCACACAGTCAAAGGCTTTGGCGTAGTCAATAAAGCAGAAGTAGATGTTTTTCTTTAACTCTCTTGCTTTTGTGATAATCCAACCGATGTTGGCAATTTGATCTCCGGTTCCTCTGCCTTTTCTAAATCCAGCTTGAACATCTGGAAGTTCACAGTTCACGTACTGTTGAAGCCTGGCTTGGAGAATTTTGAGCATTACTTTGCTAGTGTGTGAGATGAGTGCAGTTGTGCAGCAGTTTGAACATTCTTTGGTACTGCCTTTCTTACCAGGGTACACTGACAACATGCTCACAGCCAAAGGTCACTGGCTAGGACATCTGGTTACCAGGGCCAGCCCTGCTACTCAAAGGCCTGAGGCAATCGATATCTTTAGCTATCTGTGGCAAATTGAGAAGTTCTTCCATAAAGCATATACCAGCAAAAAAAAAAAAAATCAATAGTGAGAGAATTCTTTAGGTACAGGTGGTCTCTGCATTAAGGAATAGTAGGGAAAAAAATCTAAGTTTTCTTCAAAAAGACATATAAAGCATTTAATTGTCTTGTATCTGATGGCCCTTTGAAGTGTATATATCTCATCACACTATGAAGATTGTCAGGAGTAATCAACATTTCAGTTTTACCAGTGAACAACTACTAGAAAGCCAGCTTTATGGGCAGCCTCTTATCTGACATCACCAATAATGGGCTCGCTTGTGTTTCAAAGCAGTGCTTTGAAGCTGGCTCCCTCCAGCAGGACAGGTGAGCCCAGGGCATTTCCTGGGCTCTTCTACTTACATCTCCAATCATAACGGTCTCCTCAGGTTCACAGCCAGTGCCCCGCAATGCCTCCAAAAAGAACGTTTTCTCTGGTTTCCCAACGACCATGGCTTTGGTATCTGTGGCATACTCTAAAGCAGTCACAAATGGTCCAGGCCCCAGGGCTAAGCCATCTTTCTTCTTGTAATACCTGGCTTTGTGGATTGCTATCAGAGGCGCTCCATCCAGGAGTAACCTAGAGAGACAAAGACAATGGTAACCGGCTAGAAGGAAGGCTTTTTTTATGAGTGGAAAAGAATGTCAGACTTACAAAGTGGTTTTATTCACTCACAGAAACAAATAGTTTTGTATTAACTTTTAATGACTTGCTGTCTTCTAATGAATTTGCTAGGAACTGCTGGGAATTATACTCAGATACACTAAAGAAAGGTGATAGATTATTAAATTTGGGATTGCTTCAACCTTTTACCTTTAGTGGTTTCAGACACTTTACCCAAATCATCAGGGAAAGAGAATTAAGAGAAGTAAAGCTAAATAAGACACTCGAGGGAAGAAGCTTAACTTAATGAGACAAGTTGTTTCAACCTCCCTAATGGTAAGCAGGAGGCTCCTGAGCCTTTTACAATATGACTCAACTGCTGTGCGGTGACACGTTTAGCTAACTCCTAAAATACCTGGCTCCCTCTTTCCTCTACTCCAAAATGCAAGATTCTAATTGAGAAATTACACAGAGCATTTTACAAATATTTCCTGCTTGTATCATCCCCTCTTCATTTTACCCTTTGACTGCTTCTGCTGTTACTCTGAAAATCAGGCCGTCTTCACTGAAGGACAAAGCAGTAAGGCTTAAGGGGAAATGTCAAGTCCCTTCCTTTTTCCTGACGTAGGACAAACACTCTCACACCAACCGAAAGGGCATGAAGAGTTTGCTCATTAGAGAACCAAACTGCATATAGTTAAGGATCCTCATGAGTGACTCAGGCAAAACATAACAAAAGAAATGCCCCAAACCCCACCAACCCCATCCAAAAAATAATCTGCCATCCATCCCTGCACTGCAGCCTACCTACAGTCACACAGCAAAAAGTCACACCCCTATTATCACCACATCATATACCGGACATGATATTCTTCTAAGCTGCTTTTAACCAATGGAATAAATGATCTCACTAGCTTAATTTACTTTCAGCCATCTACTTAGTTAAAATATTTAGTATGTCCATTGAGGCAGAATTCATCACATCTTACCCTTCACAATTATGAGTAATTAAGCGCTCAACTATGAAACTGCTAAATTATTCTTGTCAGTGGGCATGGAAATGCCTTCCTGTGGGAGATGCAGGATTCAGACATTTCTGATTAAATATTTTATTAAGTAAAAACCAATACTGGCCTATTACAGGGCCTTATTGTTAGTTACTATGAATTGCTCACAGCACAGGATGGATCCTTCAAATTTATTCTCTAATATTAATACAAATTTATTTCTTAAGCAGATCTTAAAATCCAACGGTTAGGAAACCTGATAAGGCCACTATGCTGGCTCTAAAGAACCACAGCTGATCACAACGAGAGAATAATGAGTGATTTATCTATCTCCCCTCTTGTCACCCTGCCCCCAATCCCATTTATTTGCTACTCCACCACGGAACTGGAATTCTTTATGCAACAGACCTCAAAATTGCTTTTCACTTACACAGCTAAACTAAAAACTCATTTGATTTAGCTTTGTTAATATTTTATTATATATTAACTGGGTATAAGACTTATCAGCTTGATTGATGTGTGTACTTAATTCCCAGGCAGTGCTTTAGTGCGTTCCCTGGAAGGGCTGAAACTGTGGGCTCCTCTGCGTTTCTCTAAATGGGAACTGGTTCCACATGGGACTGGAGAAGACAGGCATCTCTCAGGGAAGTGGTTCCTGCTTCTGTCATTCTTCTCTGTATAGCAGAAGCTTTACTGAATCTTTGCAAGAGTCAAGGCATGTTCAGGATAGACTGAAAGGTAAATTATTTTCTAGGACACAGATTAAAAGTTTTTTTTAATAGTTAATACTTCCAAAAATATGAGAAAATAGACACCGCACTACCTAGAGGTGTTTGTACATTTCCTAGGCAGGGCAATTGATTTCTTTGTTATCATAAGTAATCTGAGGATTTTCTATCTCTATTTGACTATAAGTCCATTGAGGTACAAGAAACAAGAAAAAAAGGCATCAAGAAGGCCTCATGCAAAAATCCTTAGCTATAAATTCCATGTAGGCAAAGGGAAAAAATGATAAAAAGACTAGCCAGGGAGCACGTTATTCAAAGGGATAATAAAGAACACAAAGTCCAGCACAGGGAGACTGGATCACCCAGTGATGTCGGCTGAGACCAAGGAGAGTGGGAACCCAGAAGTCCAGAAAACCCATACAGCATTCTTCCAAATAAACTCACTTTTCTAGAAATAAAACAAGATCAACTTTTTTACCATTTCTGCTGAAGATGGAACATGTGGAAATGAAATTACATGGCAGCTTAAGCAACTGCCAGAAGCTTCCCATTTGCCCAACATCAAACTAATGAGTCCTTTTCTCCCCCAATCTTTCTCAACTCAGTAAATTCACCCCATTGCTCAAGCCAGAAACGTAGCAGTCATCCTTGATTTCTTACTTTCCCTCACCCTTCCATATCCCTTTATTAGCACATCCAATAACTTCCGAGTCCAAAAGAAAAATGAAAATGTCTCCAGTCTTACTTTCTCTGCTGAACCTCTGCAATAGCCAGCTCGTCTTCCTGCTTTCTGCTGCTGCCCTTCTATTTCAACCCATCGTACAGGCAATAGCATGAGTTTTAAAAGTACAGACGAGATCATGTATGTCCCTGCTCAGTTTAAAAACCTTTCAATAACCTCTTACTGCAAAGAGTGTAAAATCCAAAGTTCTCACTGAAGCCTCTTAGGCCTGGCCTCATCTGGCCACCGTCTACATCTCCAATCTCAAGACACCTTCCCTATTGTTGACTACATACCAAAAACGTCAAACTCTTTCCTGCTTCAGCCCCCACACACAGTGAGTGTTCCCTCCTCCTGAAACAAGGCCCCATACCTTGCACACAGCTTTCTTCTGCTCACCTGTCAGATCTCAGCTTGAAGTCAGCACATAGAAGCTGCCATTCCCAATCTCCCTACAAAGTGGACTTCCTCCTCACAGTTCAGCTCCATCTCATCTTTTCTCCTTTCTATCAACTTCCCATAGTTTATAATCCTTACTCAGCTGTGTTTGGTTTGTCTTCCTCACTAGCATATAATTTCCACTATGCCCATCAGTCGTGTTCATTACTGTATTTCTTCCAAAAAAAAAAAAAAATCCAAAACAAGCCATGGGGCACTTCCCTGGGGGCTCAGTGGTAAGGAATCCACCCGCCAATGCAGGAGATGTGAGTTCGATCTCTGGGCTGGGAGGATCCCACATGCCACGGAGCAACTGGGCCCAAAGGCCACTACTACTGAGTCTGGGCTCTGGAGTCCAGCAACCGCAACTACTGAGCACACACACCACAACTACTGAAGCCCACGCACGCTAGAGCTTGTGTTCTGCAACAAGAGAAGCCACCACAGTAAAAGGCCCGCATATCACAACTAGAAAGTAGCCCCCACTGGCCCCATCTAGAGAAAAGCCCATGCAAAGCAATGAAGCCCTAGCACAGCCAAAAATTAAAGTAAATAAATAAAATTATTTATAAAAAAAGCCCAAACAAACTCTGGTACCTTTCACTAAACACTTACTGAATAAATTCATTAATGGGTGAAGCACTGTATGCCTCAGTGTCCTGATCTATAACATTGAGAATAATGCTTACTTTCTTGGGGAATAAAAATGATATATGCAAACTTTTTCATAATATTTGACAGTAATGATAATTATTTTTATTCATAAATATGAAGGTAGTGTCTGTGCTGCTTAAAATAGGTAACAGCAAATCACATTTGTGCATCTTGGTTTCTTATCAAATGGAGGAACTGAATCAGATTAGGTCTTTCAACCTCAACACTTCTGACATTTTTTACTGAAAAATGCTTTACTGTGAGAGAAGGCTGCCTTATACCCTACTGGATGCTTGGCAGCATCTACGGCCTCTACCCACTAGAGCCAGATGTACTCTCTTCCCCCAGCTGTGACAACCAACAATGTCTCCAGACACTGGCAAATGTCCCCCCTGGGAGCAAAAATGTCTAGAGTTGAGAACAACTAGATGATGCCAAAATCTTGACCTTCATGGACTTCCCTGGTAGCCCAGTGGTTAAAAATCTGCCTGCCAATGCAGGGACACTGGTTCGATCCCTGGTCTGGAAGACCCCACCTGTGGTAGGGCAGCTAAGCCTGTGCCCCACAACTACAGAGCCCGTTCCCTGGAGCCCATGCTCTGCAGCAAGAGGAGCCAGGGCACCGAGAAGCCTGTGCGCCACAGCTAGAGAGCACCCCACCTGCCACAACCAGAGGAAGCCAGCAAGCAGCAACAAAGACCCCACACACACCCCTCAAGAAAACCAGAAAACAACAAAAAAAGCTTGACATTCAAAACAATTAAAACGAATACCAATCAATCTGACAAACACAAACTACTAAAAGTTCAAATCAGAACAATAGCAAATCATTAACTATATCAAGAGAAAATCCCATCAACACTTAATTGAAATCCCCAGAATATCTCCAATGTCATATTAACATAGCAATTCTCTCACTTATAGTAGGCTACCAACTATCACCACTTCTGTTTGGTATTGTACTTGGGGTCCCAGAGAGTATAATAAAGAAAAAGAAATGAAAAGACAAAGACTGGTAGGGGAGAAGTAAAATTGTTATTATTTGTGGTTGACACAATTATCTATGTAGAAAATTCAATTCAAAAGATTTTACAAATAAATTATTAGAATTAGCAAGTGAATGTAAGAAGGTCAATGAATAAACACAAGGTTAACATACAAAACCTCAATCATATTTCTACATATTAGCAAGGAACAATTAAAAACTAAATTTAACAAAATACTACTTACAATCACATCAAACAGGAAATAGAAAGATTAACTTAACACAATAACTACCCTATACTCTAGAAATTGCAAAACACTGCTGAAAAATGTAAAAGTAAAATCTAAATAAATGGAGATATACTCCATTTTCATACACTGGAAGACATTATTTTTTCTACCCAAACCTGCAGATTTAATGAAGGACCAATCAAACTCCTAGTGAGCCTTTTTTTTTTGGTAGAAACAGACAAGTTGACTCCAAAATTCACATGGAAAGGATGTAGAATCTTAAAAAGGACTGAGTTAAAGAATGTATACTACCAGACATTAAAACTTATTGTAAAGCTGTAGTATTCAAGACAGTGTGGAACTGCACAAATATGAAACAGAGCCACACTTATATAGTCACTTGATTTATGTCAAAGGACTAAAACATCACTGCAATTCTGTGAGGCTCTTGAAAGAATAGATCTAATGCAGTAAATGTTGCAGAAACAACGGGATATCTGTAAAGAAAAAAGTGAAATTTACTTCACACAATTCATAAAAGCCCATTCAAAACAAGCCCTAGATCTAACTGCTAAAGGTAGAACAATAAAGCTTGAAGAAGAAAACATGGAGAATATCTTCATGACCCTGAGATGGGCGAAAATTTCTTAAGCACAACAGAAGAAAATACTGACAAATTAGACTCCATCAAAATTAAAAACGTCATGTTCTCATACTGTTAACAGAATGCAAACCACCGACAGAAATAAGATATTTGTAGGACATATATCCAACCAAAGACTTTATACACAACACACACAGGGCTCCAAAAAAGCTCTAAGAAAACTATAACCCTCAGAAAGGAGAAAAGACTTGAATGGGGAGATCACAAAACAAGTTATCCAATGGCCAGTAAATATGTTATAAGGCTTCAACAACATTACTCACTAGGGAAATACAAATTGAAACCCAGTAAGATACCACTATACACACCAGAAATAGCCACAGTGACACAGACTAAGCAGAGACTGGTGGAAACGTATGACTCCATAAAATCACTGTGGAAAATTACTTAGCGACATTGACTAAAGCTAAGCAGGCACTTATCTATTATCCAGTAATTTCACTTCTAGATACAGACCCAAAAGAAATAAACGGGTATGTCCCCCCAAAACATGCAGAAGAATATTCATAGCAGCTTTCTTAAGAACCAAAAATGGAAAAATCCAAATGTCCATTACAGATTGAATGAACTGTGGAATTGCCATAAACAGACTATAATACCACAACAAAAATAAAGAACAAACAAAACAAAGTGCTGCTACATGCAACAGGCTGGATTAATCTCAAAAGCAGACCAAAAAAAAAAAAATGCTGTAACTTTATGATTTCAATTGTATGAAGATCGAACACTTGGAGTAGAGACAGAAGTCAGAGTAATGGTTTCCCCAAGGGAGGTGTGGTACTGACTAGAATAGAGAACCTTTTAGGGTGCTGGAAATGTTTTGTATCTTGATCAGAGTGGGGGTTATGCTGCTGTATCTATGTGTCAATTTTTACTGGGTTGTACTCTGACAATCTGTATACTTTACTATATATATATTATACATCAAATTTTAAAAGATCAGTAACATTGTATTTATGTAGTTTACTCACCTAAATCTTTTACTTAGAGTGGCAAGAGTTGCCCTGATCATAAAAGAATCTCCCCAGTTAATTAAAAAATGAGTACTGACTGACATTAAACTCAATTCTGTAGTCCGTGATCTTCCAATTGGCATATAAAGCTGTTCTTCTGCATGTACTAATGGAATGCTTTAAATAACTCAAGTTCTTAAGTCTTCAACAATTTCTCATCTCCAGAGTGTTTTATTTTTATAGTCTGGACTTTAATTAAAAAGACTGCAGAGCAGTCAGCTCTTTCAAAATGGAAAAAGTCCATAGAAATATTTCTAGTTTAAGCCCTGCTGCCACACTGTTCTAGAATTCCTTACGCCAGGGCTCTTAGACAAGATTCAGGAGTTGCTGTACAAACACAGAAACTGATTTCTGTTGAGTTCTTTCCCCTCCCCTTCTCTTCTTCCCTTTCTAAGGAACTGAATATATTAAATATAAAAACTTTTTATTTTTCTTAATGAGAAGGGGAAAGGAAAGCAATCCAACATTCAACAGAAACCATTTATGGGGATAAGAATCTCTTCCCAAAACACAGAAGAAACTGATTTCTGCATACCTCTAAGACTTCTGAAGGATTCTCATACCTTGTAACAATTATAGGAAAGAAGTCATTAACAAAGCATTCAAAACATAAAACTTTTTTTTAAGCAGCCTTCATCTGTATTTAAATATGAAAGCTGTGATGTAACTTATCTTTAATTGTAACAACATTTTAATAAGCTCCTAGAGAAGCTGGAGAACAGCTGCTCTTAATTTTGAAAAATATTTTTTTCTGTGAACTTTTCTTAGGTTAAGTAATTCCGTGTAGTTTTATTCCAAAATTCCTGGGATCCCACAACTATACTTCTGAGAAAACATGTTATGGAAACATAACCATTGCTGAAAAAACATGTTCAGAACTTTTAAAAAAAAAATTAACTCATAAAACCTGGAAATAACCAACAATCAGAAACACACGACACTTTTTAAAGTAGAATATGCTCTGGGAATCAAGTTTGTTTTAGAAGAATATTTAAGCATATAGAAAAACTTAAAAGGCAAGTTACCACATAGCATATATACATTCTCATCTTTGGCCATATGTATATGCCTGGAAACAAACTAGCTGTATGTTAAAATATTAATTGTAGATCTCTTAGGTGGACAATCATGGGTCATTTTGTTTATTCATGTTTCTTTTTTGAGCATTTCAAAATTTCCACAATGATGTATTACTTACTTTCTAGGCTTGTTAATGCTAAGTTCATTTAGATTAAGTGATCTGCTTGCCCAGGTAGCCTTTCTCCTAATAGATAACATCAAATTTAACTAAAATTGGTCCATTACTGAAATACTCAAACTTTTTTTCCCTAATAGGTCAGAAGATAAAAAAAGACCTTCCTACAAGCTGGTATAAGACAACTGAGAAAATGAATGAACTGGACCTACAAGTATTCATATTGATGAATCATACATTATTTCTAGAGAAGAAAGCAAACTGATGAACATATAAAGTATAAAACATGCAAGATAATACCATATATTGTCTAGAAATACTTATGTATGTGCTACAAGTATAAAGAAATGCAATGATAAACACAAAATTCACAATCCTGATTACTTTTGGGCTTTGGCTAACAAAATTAAGAGGGATACATACAGCATAGCAAACATGTTGATAACTTGTATTTCTTAAACTGGTTGACAGACATATGGATATTTATTATATTACACTTCATACCTTTTAGTATTAGGCAAAAAGAAAAAAGACATCAATGGCTTTTAGGATTTGGATGTCTCATAGAATTCAAACCCAAATCACCTCTATTCCCTACTGGTGGTTCCTATCGTTCCCTAAAATCAATCCTTTAAAATTCAGTGCTCTCAATTTTATTCAGACATTTTAGACATATTTGTGTAACATGGAAGGTTGATGTATTTGCCTATGGGCAATATGCCTCTAAAGCTAGTCTTCAGTGCAACAGGATTTAAAATCCAATGTTTATTCTCATTATAAACCTGAATAGTAATTTAACTAATCGGTGGTTCACTTGAGATGTCTATATTTGCCACTCACAATCCAAACAGCTGTAGTCATTGGTTGGAAGGCACAGTCTCTGTGGAGACATCAATATGCAAAGAAGGGCAAGACCTAAAATCCTTCTGTTAACTTACCACCCAGCTGTTAAGTGCATTTGTGAAATTAGAGTTGACTTATAAGTGCACTATAATGCTTTAAAATGTAGTGTTTAAAAAAATCAATATGGTTAGGGAAGTGTACTAATTAAGACAGCATCCGAGCAATTACAAAGTCAGTATTATGTCAACATACATTTTTATTACCCTGAGTCTAGTATTTATCTAAGACAGAGACCTCCCAACTTCCTATTAAATATGTCCTTCCCAAATTACCAGCTAAAATCAATCAATACCTTCTCCTTGAATTCTGTGGTTCAAGAAATGAATAAAATGTAGTAGGGGGTAAACTCAGAAGTAAGAAATAATAGCAGATTCTCTATTTCAAATGAAAACTGGTTTTGGTATAGTAAACCTTACTTAAGGAGCACGTGAGATAATCCCCCTGTAGCTCTATCCCCAAAGAAATCAAAACAGGAAACTGAAGTAGGTGAAAGAAAGAAATTTTAATACTCAAGTTATCTGGCATAGTAGTGGATCTCTGGGAAATAATGTTTACTGAGCAATAAAAGTGAACTTGTTTTTATTTAAATGAAGCCTTGACTATCACAGTAACTGAAAGTCACAGGCGAAAGTGCACTCAGTAGTGTTATTTCCGGCCATATAGATTGTACATGAGGATAGCCATCTTCAAGATCAAATAATGTGCCCAGATGTGTGAACCTTGTAACAAGTCTTAACATTCTGATTCTAGGACATATATTTACATCAAGAAGTGAATTCTACATCAAGTGTAAGTTAGAATGATTCTTGAACACCTTTGCACTGGTAAGATAATGATGTTAAATTTTAAAAATTTACTAAGCTGTTAAAGAGATCTTTCAGTTAAAGCACACCTATGTGCAGGACTACTTAACTTGTCATAAACTTAAAGGCGAATCACACTGCTTAATACCCGACAAGTAAAGGGCGAGATGAAACATGAAAAGTTTATAGAAACGACAAATCTATAAAAATGAAAAATCAAGGGGAAAAATAAAATCCGTCTCACTCTAGAACAGATTTGCAAATAACTTTTGATTCAATTTATTTTAGGAAGTAGGAGAACCAGTATGCAGCTTGCCTTTTGGAAACAGCAGTAAGAAGGTAACACACACACACAAGTGAAGATCTATGACATTTTACCTGTTGGCTGCGGTTCTCCAACTTCTACCAACAGCCGCTGGAACACCTCCACTTAGAGGCCCACAGCTCAAAGGACTTCACCCTAAACGCATCACCTCCTGAGCTCACACAGGGCATGTTCTCCATCACACGCACTTAGGTTTGATATGGCGACATCCTCCTCGACTCTTCGCCCCGACCCAACTGTCCATCAAGTCATGTTGACACTACCAGAACCTAATTTTCTTCATCCCTACTGCCCCAAATCCCAGATCAGACTACCATTATCACTCATCAAACACTTTCTTTGAAAGTATGGTCAAACCTGACAACTTTTTTCAATAGCCTGGATTCTCGCTGGAGGGAGAATCACATTTACTATTTTGGGTGAATCAGCCTGGATATTATTTTTCTTCAGAGATCACAGTTAGTGAAGAGTCACAGGAGTGATAATAAAAGATAAAACTCTTAGCTTAAGAGCTGCAATTTGACTATGAATTTCTGCCCCAGAATACCGATCCTATGAACCAGAAAAACTGCAGTGATCACTGCGTTTTAACATATTGATTATTAAAAAAAAAAAAACCTAAGACAGTCATAAATATTATTTAACATCGATCTTGAAGTGATCTTTAAGATATTTGTTCTCATGTACAATCTAGGTGACCAGAAAGTAAAACATGTATAACCTCACATGACAAAGACTTGAGAAGAAGGGGGGTTTCCCTGGTGGCTCAGTGGTAAAGAACTTGTCTTTCAGTGCAGGAGACACAGGTTCGATCTGTGACGGGGAAGATCCTACGCGCCTCACAGCAACTACGCCCATGTGCCAGAGCCCAGGAGCCCCAACTACTGAAGTCCACATGCCACAGAGCCTGTGCTCCATGAGAGAAGCCACCACCACGAGAAGCCCTCTCACCACAACTAGAGAAAGCTTACACAGCAATGAAGACCCATTATTCATAAATAAATATATGAATAAAATTATTTAAAGAAAAAAAAGAGAACAAGTGAGTATATGATCACATGAAAAATAAATAGCTAAAAAAGACTCACCGGAAGGCTTGATTCAGAATTTGATAATGGAAGTGTTCTGGTGCCAATCCTATGACCACAGCATTAGGATCGCTTGTCTGTATTCCTGAAAATGTGAAGAAAAAATGACTGAAATATGCAATTAACAGTAATGTCACAAGTTATAATAAAGCAGTTTTAGTCAACCAAGTCCGAATGCTTGTTGTAGCAATAATCTGAAGCTTAAGAGATTATCCTGCCCAGTATACTTTGGAAGCATGAGCTATACTTAAAAGTAAAAAAAAAAGTCTCCCAGTATTTTTGTATATTACTTTTGCAGTCTTACAGCTATTGAGTAACTAGAAGATCTGAACTAAAACTTGTAACGTGATGTTCTCAAACAAGTAACAATTTGTAACTTCAAAAAGCTTTACTGAGTAAAATCAACCAGAACAGCCACAGTTCTCTATGAGTTATCAGATCAACAGCAACTGATGAGGGACTGGAAAGCTAACAGGCAAGGACAATTAGACTTTCTGAGCCACACAAATGCACTGTAGGTCCTATAGCTTTCTATATGATACCTAATCAACATTTAGTTTCACAAATATCATTCTATAATGAAAACATGTTTTAAGGACATGGTACCTGATGAGAAGACTTTAGCTACAAGAACCAAATGAGGGTATTCACCATCACAGTTATTAAAACTCTGATTGAAGGGTCTGTGCATTATTCATATGCCGATTCCTACTTGCCTCTCTTATGGCCTGCCTTTAAGAGTCTCATTATCAATTCTACCAAATGTGAGGAGAAAAAGTAGAAAGAGCAGATATTCAAGATTTTCAATTCCCTCCTAACCGGCAGCCACGAGTACTGAGTAATTGGTTGAAGCTTGTTGAAGGGAGAAAATAAAATCAATGGCTATAGTTAAAAGCTGAAGTTTTTGTATTTTTTTTCATTTTCTCCATCTACCAATAGCTAAGATATTCAATATTAGCCAAGATATTTCCATTCCTTTCACAAACCCATCGACTCTGGGTATTTCCATGTTGCAAGTTCAGTCTTACACTAAATAACAAAGATTTCTTCCAGACCAGGGATTCTGCTTAGATGTGCCAACTCCAGCTCACTGCTGCACAACCAGAATCTTTATTCAAATAAAGTAAAAGGTCTGGATAAAAAACTGTCTTGCAGTACTTCAGCTGGCCCAGAAATATAAATACACTATTTACAGAATGTCTGTATCATTATTTTTGGCAGCCCAGTTTCTGAGTATCATTTTCATAATCAGGGAATCCACTAGCTCATAAGGCTTGGTGAAGAGCAGAGGTCACCCTCTCTTGAGAGGGTGAAAACACTGCATACTTGTATTTCCAGCCTCTCTGCAGCTATGGGTACTGGCCTGAGATGGAGGTCCTGCCAATCAAAAGCGCCCACCCTAGGCTCTACAATGGAAGCTAGCTAGGAACATAGAGCAACTGGGAGAATGCCACCGGAAATTCTGAGGCAGGAGGGCAAGCCTGAACTTCCAGTCTCCGGTACCACTGGGCTCAGCAGGCCAGCTGCAGAGGTCAGTGTGCAAAGGCATACTGGGGATGCCCGATCAGTTCTGCATGTGAGGTGTCACATACTGCTCCTTGGGGCACAACCCCGGAGACTTAATCCCAGCCCTCGCTGGGCAGTTAGTTCTATAGGACACCCAAACAGTCTATTTTCTTTTTTGTCACAGACATATAAAAGATATTAAAAAATGGAAAGACTAGCTCAGTCCTGATGTACCCATCACCCAGCTTTAGCAGTCACCAACATTTTGCCAATTGTATCTATGATTCTCTACATTTTCTGAAGTCTTTGAAAAGTAAATCCCAGATATCCATCATCTCACCCCTTCATATTTCAGTATATATCTTTAACTGATAAAGACCTAAAAAAAAAACCCACCAAAACATTATTATACCATCACAGTTCATGATAACTTTATTTATTTATTTTTGGCTGCACTGGGTCTTCATTGCTGTGCATGGGCTTTTCTGTAGTTGTAGAGAGCAGGGGCTACCCTAGTCGTGCTATGTTCTCATTGAGGTGGCTTCGCTCGTTGGGCAGCACGGGCTCTGGGGTGCATGGGCTTCCCTAGTTGCTGTTCCCGGGATTTAGAGCACAGGCTCAACAGCTGTGGCCTACCGGCTTAGTTGCTCCATGGCATGTGGGATCTTCCCAGATCAGGGACCAAACCTGTGTCTCCTGCACTGGCAGGCAGGTTCTTTACCCCTGAGCCACTAGGGAAGCCCAGTGATAAATCTTTACTATCACTCAGTACCTAGTCCACATTTGAATCTCCCCAAATGTCTCAAAAATGTTTTTTTATACCTGATATGTAATTGATACCCAAAAAGGTCCATATACGGTATTTCATTGTCATCCTTTACTTCTCATTCTACAGCAGCAGTCTTCTGTCAGTCTTATCCACTAAAGCACCCAGATCCTGTAAAAGTCCTACTTTCTGGATTCGACTGACTGCTTATTATTTAATTTGTTCCTGTCCTCTTATTATTTCATACAAACCAGTAACTGGATCTAGAGGTTTGGTAAGTTCACATTCAATTACTAAGCAAGGTTATTTCATAGGTGATGCTATGATCGTTCTATTGTATCACATTACAAAGCACAAGGGATCTGGCTGTTCCTCATCTAGTTATGCTAAGAATGATGAGCTGATTCAAGTGGTGTCAGCATGACCCCTCCATTCTGAACCTCCCCATCAATTCTTCACCTACTGTGTTTAAAATCTACTGACACCATCGCCTATTTCACTAGGGTTTGGCAAATGTGATTTTCTAATTCTGCCATTCCTTCTGCATTTACTAGCTAGAATTCTTCTATAAAGAACTTATTCTCATCAGATGTTTAGTTACTCTAAAATACTGTTGAAATAGGAAAGGCAGGATAAATTCTAGTTTCATTTGTCCGTTTTCAGAATGAGTTACTGCCCTACCAACCTCCAGTAGTGACCAAAGAGTTTTGTGGGGTTGAGTATCATTTTGATCATTTTGTATATAAGATGTGTTGCAATCTGTTGCAATCATTATTCTTTTTGATGCTCAAATTATTCCTTCAAATTGGCTTCAGTGTCCTTTAGGCATGACTTTATTAGTTTTCAATAATTTCTTTGCTAAAAATTAGTTATCCCAGACTCATACAATCCCTGCAAATCTAGAATCTCCCATTTCTTCACAGAACTAAAGTAGGAAATCATAGTAGACACTATAGTTTGACCAAAGGGTTTCACTGCTTCTACGCCTTTTGAGTAGAAGATCTAGACAGTATGTATTTTTGAAAAGAACAAGGGAGTTGATCATAATATTTTTAATTCAAAATTAACACATACCTTATTTGATTTTTATTATTTGTGTCTCTTTTCACTTACACTTAAAATCTGGAGTACTAATAATACTGGCATAACTACCACTTTATCCTGTAATGTATCTATAATTATAAAATAGTATCAACAGTACTAATACATACTAAGACTACTGAATGTGGTTTTAGGTTTCTTTGCAATTCTTTCATCCTTCAATTTATCCCTTATGAATGAACTATCAGAATACTGTATTTTAAAGTCATATAAAGTAATTCGAGTGGGTTATGTCATCAACTTTATATACAGTTCATTTGTTTCGATCTGTTTTTGGTTTTTAGGGATTGGCTTGTTTTTAACTTTTTAATTGTCTTTTAATATGTAAAATATTAACCTGATTCCAATGTCAAAACTAGATAATAATGTACTTTTATTTAGAGAGATCACGTCTCCTCTTCCTGCCCTCCCCCTTTAGATAACCATTTTTACTAGTTTTTCGTTTACCTTCCTTCAGCTTCCTTTCACGAATATAAGACAAATACATTTATAGCCATTTCCCTCTCATTTTATTCACAGAAAATGTGTAAGGTTTTCTATACCTTACTTTTTTCACTTATTATATCCTATGAAGATCACTCTTATCAGGAGACAGAATTTTCCATCACTTACCTTTCAGCTACAAAGCATTCCTTCCATTTTGTGGAAATATCCTAGTTTTAATCAGTCTCTTCCAATGAACATTTGGGTTGTTTGCAATCTTCTAAGGTCATGATGAGGCTCAAATAAGGTCATAATCAACAATCTTACTCATATGCCTTTATACATATTTGTCACTACATCTTGCAGATACAGTCCTACAAAAGGCGGTACTGCTTCACATGCAATTTTGAGAGCTATTGCCAAATTCCTCTCCACAGGAGTTGTGCCATTTTATATTCCATCAGATCTTTTAATAGATTTATTTTTGTTTAATTCAGCTAAAGCTGGTTTCTGTTTCTTGCAAATAATAATTCTGATTGATATACAGTTGTATTTCCTGATAATATAAGTTTTGAGGTTCTGCATTTATCCATGCAAAAGTTTCTGAATTATTATTTACAAAGCTATAACATAGCTTTATAATGATGAATTTATAATTTATACTTATTTTGTCAATATTGTGTACTTCACTCTGAGTATCATCTATAAAAAAGAAGCAATATGGCAAAGCTTCATAACACTAGAATATTTTTCCAGAGTTTTTAGGCTTTTTCCAAGTGAAAAGTTTTATTTTCCCTTGATTGAAAATATTTCATGGTCATTGCAAAAGTGTCATACTATACAGAATGACATTTATCTTTAAACATGTTGATACTGGTTTATCTTATCTAGTCAAATTAATACAGTGGCTCCAGGAATGAGGACAGTAATGCTCACAGAAATCTGACTTGTGTTTTTTCAAACTGTGGGCCATGATCTGTCAGTATACTGTGAAACTAATCTGGATGACTCTAAGCAGCATGAAAATCACACAAGTAAACCAGACAGAAACTGGGCTTCCCTGGTGGCTCAGATGGTAAAGAATTTGCCTGAAATGCAGGAGACCTAGGTTTGATCGCTGGATTGCAAAGATCCCCTAGAGAAGGGAATGGTTACCAATTCCAGTATTCTTGCCTGGAGAATTTCGTGGACAGAGGAGGTTGGCAGGCTAGTCCATGTGGTTGCAAAGAGTCCTGAGTGACTAACACTTACACTTTTCAAACCAAATAGGAAACAGAGTACATGTTACAGTAAGAGTAAGTATTATTTAACATGTGCAAGTATACATACATATGTCCTGAATTTCTATGTAATGTGTTTCACTTACTGTGGGGTACAGTCAAAACAGGGTCAAGAAACACTGTACCTGTTGACTATTTCAATAAGAGGAAATTTGAATAGATGCTTCCAAACATCCAGTTTTAAGAGTGACTTATAAGCAGACATGAAGAACTAATTTTTAAATCTTTCCAAATGCCTCCTACCTTTAAAATCAGGTAGAGCCCGATCATCAACCAGCAGCATGGGGCGGACTTGTTTCTGCTCTACCAAGTTTCTGGCTGCAGTCAGAGATGTGAATATTTCATCTTCAGAGATATCAAACTCCAGTTTTTTCAATCTTTCCAAGAGGTCTTGCTTGCTCTCTTTGGTTGTATTGGTCACAAACCTAACCATTACAGAAGTAGCGCGTAACCTGGAAAAGTATATTCAGGTGTCAATAGACAGCTTTTACATTCTAGCCCCATAAAACCTAATCTCGTAGCACTTGCCAAAGGTCAAAAAATGAAAGGTGAGTCACTGAGTGTTTTTATGGCCAATAGGTTTTATAACCTATCCGAAACTGCTTACAGCTTATCCACACCCCGTGGAGCGCTTAATCTACAAAGGCTATAAAGGCTACCTTTTCAAGGGCCTTCTATACTTTGACTGAATTTCACTACCAAGTTTTAAGCAAAGAAGTGAAAACAGACTCAAAGCTGAGTAACCACTGTACTCACAGAATGAGGTGGAAGTTATCTTGGGATTATCTACCTAATGTAACCTTCTGAAAGTGAGAAAACTCAGGCCTACAGGATTAATGACTGGGCTCAGCTGTATACAGCTGGGCAGCTATAGGGCTGAGACAAGAACTCTGGCCTGCATTCTGGACAGGGTCTGACCCCCTATGCTAAGAGACAGAGGACGCCTCAAGAGTTCTTTCTTCTGAGCCAATTAGACACTGGCTAAACCCTAATGTGCTACTAAGTTTACAAACAGAACAGAAACTACCTGGAGAAAGAAACATGTCATTTTTAAAGAATGGAATATGCTTTCCCCTTTAACTACTAACATATGGGATTTTGTATGTAAAATTTCATACAAAATTTCATAATCTGCTTTTGATTTCATAATCTGCTTCTTGGAACCTAAACTGGCAATCAGGTATCAGAGAAAGAATTCATAATAGTTCAGCTTTCCTTCAAAAAAAATATTTTCTTGGTCCTACACAATGATGTGGTCACTCACCTAGAGCCAGACATCCTGGAGTGTAAAGTCAAGTGGACCTCAGGAAGCAATACTACAAACGAAGCTAGTGGAGGTGATGGAATTCCAGCTGAGCTATTTAAAATCCTAAAATATGATACTGTTAAAGTGCTGCATTCAGTATTTCAGCAAATTTGGAAAACTCAGCAGTGGCCACAGGACTGGAAAAGGTCAGTTTTCATTCTAGTCCCAAAGAAGAGCAATGCCAAAGAATGTTCAACTACTACACAATTGTGCTCATTTCACATGCTAGTAAGGTAATGCTCAAAATCCTTCAAGCTAGACTTCAACAGTACGTGAAGTGAGAACTTTCAGATGTATAAACTGTATTCAGAAAAGGCAGAGGAACCAGGGGTCAAATTGCCAACATTCACTGGATCATAGAGAAAGCAGAAACATCTATTTCTGCTTCACTGACATCACTAAAGCCTCTGAATATGTGGATCACAAACAAACTGTGGAATATTCTTAAAGAGATGAGAATACCAGACCACCTGACCTGCCTCATGAGAAATCTGTATGCAGGTCAGGAAGCACTAGTTTTTTTTTTTTTTAAAGAAGCAACATTTAGAACCAGACATGGAATAATGCACTGGTTCAAAATTGGGAAAGGAGTATAACAAGGCTTATTTAATTTGTATTATCATGCAAAATGCTGGGCTGAATAAATCACAAGCTGGAATCAAGAGTGCCAGGAGAAATATCAACAATCTCACATATGCAGATGATACCACCTTAATGGCAGAAAGTGAAGAGGAACTAAAGAGCTGCTCGATGAGAGTGAAAGAGGAAAGTGAAAAAGATGGCTTGAAACTCAATATTTGAAAAACTAAGATCAAGGCATCTGGTCCCATCACTTCATGGCAAATAGATGGGGAAAAAGTGGAAACAGTGGCAGATTTTCTTCTCTTGGGCTCCAAAATCACTGCAGATAGTGACTGCACCCATGAAATTAAAAGATGCTTGATCCTTGGAAGAAAAGCTATGACAAACCCAGACAGCATATTAAAAAGCAGAGACTGTACTTTGCCAACAAAGATCCATATAGTCAAAGCTATGATATTTTTCAGTAGTCATGTATGGATTTGAGAGTTGGACCATAAAGAAGGCTGAATGTCAAACAATTGATGTTTTCGAATTTTGGTGCTGGAGAAGACTCTTGAAAGTCCCTTGGATAGCAAGATCAAACCAGTCAATCCTACAGGAAATCAACCCTGAATATTCATTGAAGGACTAATGCTAAAGCTGAAGTTCCAATACTTTGGCCACTTGATGTAAAGAGCTGACTCACTAGAAGAGACCCTGATGCTGGGAAAGACTGAGGGCAGGGGGAGAAGGGGGCAATAGAGGGTAAGATGGCTGAATGGCATTATAGACTCAATGGACATGAATCTGAGCAAACTCTAGGAAATAGTGAAGGACAGGTATGCTGCAGTCCATGGGATTCGCAGAGTCAAGAGGTGACTTATCAACCGAACAAAAATAAGTGTTTTGATCTAAAACTAATTTTAATTTACCTACAATTAAAATTTTTATATTAATACCCTGTTGGGCTTCCCAGGTGGCACACTGGTAAAGAATCCACCTGCCAATGCAGGAGGTGCAAGAGATGTGGGTCCCATCCTTGCGTTGGGAAGATCCCCTGGAGTAGGAAGTGGCAACCCCGTCCAGTATTCTTGCCTGGGAAATTTCATGGACAGAGGAGCCTGGCAGGCTACAGTCTACAAGGATGCAAAGAACTGGACACAACTGAGCCCTCACGCACTCCAAGAACACCTTATATTTTATGCCTGCCCCAAACATACAAGGCATAAAAGCACTGCCCATAATTTAAAATAAGCAAGAAAATAAAACATAAAAGAGATTTTTTTAGTATTTACTTAAAGAGCATTCAATACCTTTATATGATTAAATAGTTCATTATAATCATGATTATCTCTATAATACTTGTGTGGTAGCTTTGCCTAAAAACACATTAAATTTGTTTTACATGCTTAAAATCTCTCAAAAGAAACTGAACACTTTATTATAACTACCATCTGAAAAATGAACAAGTGTTAACTACTGAAATGATCATATTATTTCTAACAAGAACTTAAAAAAAAACTTCCTTTTTGCTAGTCGCTCAACCTCCCTTAAGCTGTTTGTCTCCAGAGAAACCAAGACTGGCGGTGACAGTAAACAGTCTCTTTGGGGTAGAGACCCGCCTGTGCCGACGAGAGGACAATTTGCAGGCTCTGGCCCCTCCAGAACGGCAGGCTCGTAGGTTAGAGATGTACTGAAGAGATGTCATTCATTATTTACCAGAAGTAAGATTTTTCTATCCATGCAGAGCAGAAAGCTCATCTCTGAAGCAGAATAAGCACTTGTCCAACAGGAGAGCAGACTGATAAACAGGTATCCTTTTCCCCAGAAAGCCTGAGACCACGGCAAGGAGTCAAGAGAAAGTCACACTCTCCAACTGACTTAACTCGGGCCTTAAACAACAGGTTGCTGTCCACCTGTGAAAGAACACCATGACTCCCAGCTACATCAACAGTTTCCAACTGATGCCTACCAGATCTAAAATCTCTTCCCACTTGCTGAAGCCCCACATGGAGAGAATGCCAAGTCGGTGTTGCTCTCTTGCCACAATACCTGGCACTGATACTAGTAACGAGATTCCCTGAACAAGAGCAGACCATGAATGTTGTAAGGTTTAAAATGATAAAGCACCACATGCTAAGTGCTGCTGACTTTAAAAACTCCTCTAAATTAAGATAAGATGCTAAATAACATTACTAGTTCTGTTATGCATGCACACTCGGTTGTGTCCAACTCTGTCCGACCCTGTGGACTGCAGCCCACCAGGCTCCTCAGTCCATGGAAGGTTTCAGGCAAGAATACTGGAGTGGGTTGCCATTTCCTTCCACAGGGGATTGGCCCAGGGATCGAACCCACATCTCCTGTATCTCCTGCACTTGCAGGTGGATACTTTATCACTGAGCCACCAAGGAAGCCCCAGTTCTACTGTACCGAGGAGCATTTTTTTCCAGGATACTCAGAAATAAACATTCACATTCAGTTCACTTTAACAAGTTTTTCTGTAATACGTATTTTGTATCTAGACTTTTGGTAAGCGATGTATCAGAAATATAAGACAATCTTTAACCTTCAAAAGCATTAAATTTAGTTAACGGAGATAATTCTGAAATTTCAAGTCCCTTAGTTAAATTTTATTTGAGCAGCTGCACACTCAGTGCTAGATCTTAGCTGAAGGAGGAGTGGGCAGAACTATGCCTTTGTGTATGTGTGTGTTTCATTCTGTGATTTCCGGATTCATCTGCGATTTTTCCAGTGCTACTTATTCCACATGTTCGAATCTCGAGCTTTCATCCCCAAATTTACATTACTGACTTAGAAAAAAGACACACAAAGAGAGAAAAGACGAACCAAAAGGCCGAACCTAACAACAGGCTTAGAGAACAATGTCTGGAAGACACAACAGTGCGTGCATTTTCCAGCTAAGCCGAAGGCAGTTCCTGTATCTGCGTTAAATCGGTGAAATACCACCTTAAGGCCATCCATTCAGCTAATGATCTGCCTTGGTAAAATGGCACTTACAAACATATTTGTCAGCTGAACGTGGAGGATAGCTTGCCTTTTAAGAGCTTCCTGTGCGCCTGGCACAGCTGCATCTTCAATGTGAAGTGTGCCATTGAGATCGACCAAAACAGCTTTTAATGCACGGCGTGCTGCCATCCTTCATTCCCTAGGAGAGAGCAAATGAAATTAAAAATACAGTTTAGGAAACAATGGACAATTAAAACCTGGTAAGACTTCAAAATATCACTCGTATCTAGAAAGATACTGCTTAATGTTAAGCTGCTTCTCTTGTAGAAATGTTTTTCAAAAATCAAAAATCTAAATTTCACCCATAAAAGTTTTTCTTAACTCTTAAGGGAAATGTTAAAAGAGGGGTTACATTTACTTCAGATTTCTTGAAATAATTCTTCATGGAGCAATTCATTCATCTATTTTTATGTGTGAGAAAATGTACTCTGAAGAATGGGTGGATGGAAGAAAGCTCTAAATCACTGGCAAACTCTTTTTCCGCTCTGGCTATGTACCATGAAAATGTTCTAATCGCCAGTCTTCACTGTTATATCCCGGAGTGGCATATACCGTCAAAGAGCTACTAGTATTTGTAGATCGGTGAGGAGGATATTTCAAGTTATACAGTAATTTTAGTCAGGACAGATTTTTCCTTTACCTTTGGCATATATTTCCTTTAAAGTATGTTTATTATGAGTAATATTGTATAGACAGTGGAGTATAAAGATGATGGGAATACAAAGTTTAAGCATAAAGATAACGGTTTAAAGATAACAAGAGTGGTAGGAATTGTATTGAAGCTAAAGACAAAAGGATAGGACTGCCTGCCTTTTTAGTTTTTTAAACAACTTTCTCCCAGTTTTTTGTTTTTATGATAAAATATTTCAGACATATAAAAGGTATCAAGAATAATACAATCCCTTTTATCCATCATTCAACTTCAGAACTAGAACATCATTGATGGAGTTGGAGCCCTCTGTGTACCCTCTCTGATCTGATTCCACCTCCTCCCCACCCCAAGGTTACTATTTCCCTGATTTTGAAGTGCTGACAGCTTAGTATTAACCTGTTCTTCTATGTACACTTCATGACTTGCTTTACCATTCAACATCGCTTGTGAGGATGTAGCCATGTTAACACATGAAGATACAGGTCATTTTCACTGCTGTATGGTATTATTCTATTGTGTGAAAACAACTGATCTTTCTCTTCTCCTGACCATGAAGGCTGAGGCGGCTCTGCACGTCTTATTATAGTGAGGGGTGCCTCTGTGAACATCCTTGTGCACGTCTCCCGGTGGCCACGTCCGTGAACATTTCTGAGGTCTTGCTGAGTCTGAGGGTGTGTGCTCACAGGGTGTCGCCAAGCCGCTCCACTGCTTGTGTCTTCAAACGGTGAACGTGTACTGAACACTTACTGTGTCAGGCCCTGAAGTCACAGCAGAGGTGGAAGAGCCATCTTCTTTAAAGTGAGAAGCGCATGGGAAAGAGGGAAAGAACCCGGGGACGATACAAGTAGTCAAGGAAGAGCCCTCAGGGGTTGACTGCATCCCTGGGACACAGGTGCATGGGGCAGACCTCTCCCTCCTGGCTGGCTCCCTCCGAGATGCACTGTGAGAGCCTGGGTCACCAGGCTGGGTGTTGATCCTGGGTCTGCCTCAAATTCATTGTGTGACCTTGGCCACGTGCCTTTTCTGGTCCTGAGCTTCTCCTTAATATGTGGGGCAGGGAGGCAAGAGGAAGCCTCACTTTACTGCCTACAGCTGGGCAATGTGGGATGCAGGTATCAATGTAACACATATACAGCCCTCTACCCCGATCTCCTCTTCTTTAACACCAGCCTGCTAATCCCTGCTGGGTCCGTCTCCCAAAGCTGCCAGGAATACGCCAGACTGTCCGGCGTTACCCTTTTAAATGCTGCTCCCCTTTAGGTGTAGTGCTGTCAGCAGGCAGAGGAATAGCAAAGATGACCCCTGAATTCCCTCCAGCTTCTAGATATTAGCTCCTTTGCTCCTCCTATTTCCCAGACCCCTCCTACTCCATGTCAGCTCTCTGCACATAAGGAATAAATATAAAAAATAAACCCTGAGTGAGCCCAGAACTGCAGTCAATTGCTGGCAAGTGCTAGCCGCTGATCAGGGAGCACTGAGGACTGCCACTGGACAAACCGGAGAAAACTGCATTTCCTACATGGTCAGCTGTCACATGTCCGGACCCAAGGTGGACACGGAGGGAGGAAGGCACAGAGACGGTGTGCAGGCTGGACCCAGGGACCCCTCAGCCAGGACGGCTCCAGGCCTGCCCTATTCCTTCCCAAACCTGAGCAGGGCTTCCCTCAGTGAGCTGGAACCTGGGTGCCAAGTGAGGGAGATGCAGTAGGCAGGGAAAGCAGAGCCAGGGGTACTTGACAAAAGCATTCATCATCCCAAGCCTCCATTTCCTCAGCTATGTAAGGGGAAACACACTTGTGAAGACCCTGCAGTGCTGAGAGGGTTCACTGAGTTAAGGAGAATGCCTGGCAGTGATAAGCATAGAGTAGGAACATAATCCATGTGTCCTGTTCCTTCCCACTCAAAACTGTCTAACAGGTACTTCCCTCCACCTGCCCGCCCACCCCACCCAATGCATGGCCTGGGGTCACAGACCAGGAAAAGTAAGAAGCAAGAGAAGTGACTGGGAGGAATTCAGAAAAAGAAAGAACAGCTCCAATATACCAGATGCTGTAGGTGATCTGCTCTCTGCTAAATGCTCTGTAGTCTTTACTACATCACTGAAAGCTCTCAGCAATCCTAGAGGAAGAAACTGAGACACTGAGAAGTTACTAACTTGTTCAAGCTTAGTTTTTATTTTGAATCATGTTAATGGTTTGTGTATTCAAATTTAAATGAAGCCAGCCCTAAAATGGAATACAAACTACAGACAACTTCCGTAGAGTGCTGACTCTAGCCCTGCCATAGGATATACTCAAAGGACAAAAGAACTGCAAGAAAATCTTGAACTTAATTTAGCAGGTTTGTTGTTGGTAACGGTAGTGGTATAAATTTCAAAATAATTCCATGTGCGTTGTAGGACTGAGTAAATCAGTATGTACTCTTGATGTTTAGAAAAAAATCAGGGTTCTCAAATGGAAGAAAAGAGCTATAAACATGGAATGGGAGGACAGGAAGAATGTGTGGTTTAGAATTAGAGGTGTCATTATGAATTAGTGATTTTAAAATATCCGTGTATTTCTTAGCACTCTCCACTAAAAAGAACAAGAAGCAACAAGACTCCAATAGTTATGACCACAGCTAACGAGCACTAAACCAGGGCTGGGGCAGCCAAGATACAAGGTATGTCTGGAACAAACTGTTTTACTAGATCACAGGGAGACAAAAAGGACAAGGGAACCAGGGGATCCAACTGACCAAACCTGGGGCAATTAAAGCACCAAAAAGAAAAAAATAACAGAAATGAGTAACACATAATAGAGCCACTGGGTGAAAAGTTGTTAGGGAGTATCAGTTAACCCTTGAACAATGCGGGGGTTAATTTGTGCATAACTTACAGTTCACCCTCCACACCCAGGGTTCCTCCACATCCTTGGATTCAACCAACCACCAACTGTCTACCACTGTAGCATCTGCTAATGAAAAATATCCAAGTATATGGACCCACGCAGTTCAAACCCACACTGTTCAAGGATCAACTGTTTAATCACTCAGGCTCAAATAATCACCCCAAATTAAGGTTCTCCATTATCTACAAATGAGATACTTTCCAGATACTTTTACAGTGGAGAAAATGGCCAAATAACCCCTTAACCAAATGATTAAATTAACACCCTTAATAATGGGAGAAACTGACATTACATGCTTCCTGGGAAGACTTTTGTAGTAGTCCTGCCTTTGTAGAATTTCTGCCAAAAATGTTTAACACAAATCAATCATGGCAATTCCAAATTCTATAAAACTGGCTTGAACTTTAAAAAAAAAATTAATATCATAAAAGACAAAGAAGAGCCTGGGGAATTGTTTCAAATTAAAGATATATGGAGAGACATGACAAATAAGTGCAATGCATGAGAGAGGCATAAAACAAATAGAGCAAAATAGTAAACTGTGGTGAAAGGTATATGGCTTTCATTGCACCATTTTTTTTTTACAAATTTTCAACTTTTGAAGGAAGACAAATTTTAAAAACATCTCTTTTAAAAATGGGCTGAGAATCAACCTACCTGACTTTAGGCTATACTACAAATCCACAGTCATTAAGACAGTATGGTACTGGCACAAAGACAGAAATATAGATCAATAGAACAAAACAGAAAGCCCAGAAATAAATCCACACATCTATGGACACCTTATCTTTGACAAAGGAGGCAAGAATATACAATGGAGAAAAGACAATCTCTTTAACAAGTGGTGCTGGGAAAACTGGACAGCCACTTGTAAAAGAATGAAACTAGAACACTTTCTAACACCATACACAAAGATAAAACTCAAAATGGATCAAAGATCTAAGCATAAGACCAGAAACTATAAAACTCCTAGAGGATAACATAGGCAAAACACTCTCCGACATAAACCAAACCAGGATTCTCTATGACCCACCTCCCAGAATATCGAAAATAAAAGCATGAATAAACAAATGGGACCTAATTAAAATTAAAAGCTTCTGTACAACAAAGGAAACTATAAGCAAGGTGAAAAGACAGCCTTCAGAATGGGAGAAAATAATAGCCAATGAAGCAACGGACAAATAATTAATCTCAAAAATATACAAGCAACTCCTGCAGCTCCATTCTAGAAAAATAAACGACCCAATCAAAAAGTGGGCCAAAGAACTTAACAGACATTTCTCCAAAGAAGACATAAAAATGGCTAACAAACACATGAAAAGATGCTCAACATCACTCATTATCAGAGAAATGCAAATCAAAACCACAACGAGGTACCACTTTACACCAGTCAGAATGGCTGCCATCCAAAAATCTACAAGCAATAAATGCTGGAGAGGATGTGGAGAAAAGGGAACTCTCTTACACTGTTGGTGGGAATGCAAACTAGTACAGCCACTATGGAAAACAGTGTGGAGATTCCTTAAAAAACTGCAAATAGACCTGCCATATGACCCAGCAATTCCACTGCTGGGCATACACACCGAGGAAACCAGAATTGAAAGAGACACGTGTACCCCAATGTTCATTGCCACATTGTTTACAATAGCCAGGACATGGAAGCAACCTAGATGCCCATCAACTGACAAATGGATAAGAAAGCTGTGGTACATATACACAATGGAATATTACTCAGCATTAAAAAAAAATTCATTTGAATCAGTTCTACTCAGGTGGATGGAACTGGAGCCTATTATCCAGAGTGAAGTAAGCCAGAAGGAAAAACAACAATACAGTATACTAACGCATATATATGGAATTTAGAAAGACGGCAGCGAGAACCCTGCATGCGAGACAGCAAAAGGAACGCAGACGTATAGAACAGACTCGTGGACTCTGTGGATGAGGGCAAGGGTGGGATGATATGGGAGAATGGCATTGAAACATGTTAATTATCATATGTGAAATCAATCGCCAGCCCAGGATTGATGCTCGGGACTGGTGCACCGAGATTTCCCAGGGGAGGGAATCGGGAGGGAGGAGGGGGGGGGTTCTGGAGGGGGAGCATATGTAAACCCATGGCGGTTTCATGTCATTGTATGGCAAAACCAATAAAAAAAACAAATAAATAAAAATGGGCTGAAGGCACAAGAAAGATGTTTTCTATTCTAATAATAATCGTAATATAAAAATGAAACTTGTATGTTTAGCCAGCCCCTAGTTTAAGATTAGAATACTACTAATACTGCCGAGCCGCCTATATGAGCCCCTTTAGTTACATTCTCTTCCTAACTCCCAGAGGCAATTAACATAATGAATTTTGTGATAATCATTTTCTTGCTTCTCTTAATATTTTTACTTGTCATACAGCTGTAAATTAATGCCTTTTAACTCTATAAAAATGAGACCATAATTTTGCAGCTTTCACATTTTGCTCAACATTGTATTTCTGAAATTGATACATGTTGATGCCTGTCACTTTCCATCAAAACAAACACCCAATCTCTCCACTGGGATTCTGACTAGAACTGCACTGGATCAGTACTGAGAGAACTGAAATCCTTACTATATTGAGCCATGGAACTTCTTTAAGATGATACAAGAGTATCTACAAAAAACCTCTATATAGCCAATATTAGACTTATCAGTAATATTCTTACAAGTATATAACTTATACTTCATACTATGATATCATATATCAGTCATAAACTAAAAACAATGAGACAGGGAAAGACACAAGGCTGTGACTCCCACCACTTCTATTTAACAATGCAAATGATACCTCAGGTTAATTCAGTGCAAGAAAAAGGACTGGAAAGAAGAAACAAAACTAACATTATTCATGATGATTTGACTGTATATACAAAAATTCAGGAGCCTAAAACAAAGAAAAAAAAGTATAGCAATTAATATTGGAAAATCACTGTGTCACAACCAATTAGAAAACTAATTTTAAAAAAAGTATCACTTTCAGTAGTATCAGAAAATACAGTTACCAGAAAGTCTAACAAAAGTCACTTCCATGGCAAAATTTATAAAACCTCAATGAAAGCTCAAAGAAGACTTAAATATATAAACAGACCTTTTAAAGGACCCAATATTATGAAAGTTTTCCTTTTTAATGACCAGGAGATTTAAAGCAATTCCAATCAAAATCCCAAAAAGGGTTTTGTGGAACTTGATAAGCTGATTCTAAAACATACAACAGTACAAATAGCTAAGATACTTTAGCCAATATACAAGAGAAAGAAAATGGGAGCCTTGCTTTACCTAATATCCAGACAATTAATCAGGTCTTGTAACTAATTAAGATGTTGTGGTATTGGCAAACATGAAGAGACAAACTAATCAACTGAACAGAACAGAGAACCCAAAAAGACCCTTTTTGGGTCCTAACCCCAACCAGTGTGTGGAAGCTCAATATATGAGAGAGACAGTGTTTCAGATCAGTGAAGAAAGAAAAATGACTATCTATAAGAGAAAAAGAAATGAAGTTAGACTCCCATATCATACTACATGTGCCTCCCAAGTGGCTCAGTAGTAAAGAACATGCCTGCCAATGCAGGAGATGCCACTAGAGGCTTGGGTTTGAGCCCTGGGCTGGGAAGATCCCCTGAAGAAGGAAATGGCAATTGGTTAGGTACTCTTGCCTGGAAAATTCCATGGACAGAGAAGACTGAAGGGCTACAGCCCAGGGGATCACAAAAAGTAGGACACACCTTAGCAACTGAGCACACACGCATCAGACCACAGACACATCCCCCAAGATTAAACAACCGCATGTTTAAGGGAAAACTGTAAAACTTGAGATAAGAGTATCTTCATGATCTGAGGGTAGGAATGGCTTTCTTACGATATAAAAAGCATAAAGGAATAAAGGAAAAGACATACATTTCAACAGTACTGTGAAAAGAGAAAGAGAACAGAAATATACAGAGTAAAAAATAGATTTGCAACACATGTGAGAAAGGATCAGAATCCAGGAAATACAAACTATAAAGAAAAAGATAAACAATAGAAAAATGGCATAAGATCTCAATATACCCTTTACAAAACAGCAAATCTGAAACAAATTATACAGTGGAAGTGACAAATAGATTCAAGGGATTAGATCTTGAAGTGCTTGAAGAACTATGGATGGAGATTTGTGACACTGTACAGGATGCAGGAATAAAGACCATCTCCAAGGAAAAGAAATGCAAAAAGGCAAAATGGTTGTCTGAGGAGGCCTTACAAATAGCTGTGAATAGAAGAGAAGTGAAAGGCAAAGGAGAAAAGGAAAGATATACCCATTTGAATACAGAGTTCCAAAAAATAGCAAGGAGAGATAAGAAAGCCTTCCTCAGCAAAGAAATAGAGAAAAACAATAGAATGGGAAAGTCTAGAGATCTCTTCAAGAAAATTAGAGATACCAAGGGAACATGTCATGCAAAGACGGGGACAATAAAGGACAGAAATGGTATGGACCTAACAGAAGCAGAAGATATTAAGAAGAGGTGGCAAGAATACACAGAAGAACTGTACAAAAAAGATCTTCATGATCCAGATAATTACGATGGTGTGATCACTCACCTAGAGCCAGACATCCTGGAATGTGAAGTCAAGGGGGCCTTAGAAAGCATCACTACGAACAAAGCTAGTGGAGATGATGGAATTCCAGTTGAGCTATTTCAAATCCTGAAAGATGATGCTGTGAAAGTGCTGCACTCAATATGCCAGCAAATTTGGAAAACTCAACAGTGGCCACAGGACACTTTCTTTCCAATCCCAAAGAAAGGCAATGCCAAAGAATGCTCAAACTACCACACAATTGCACTCACACACACAATTAAAGAAATGCTCAAAATTCTCCAAGCCAGGTTTCAACAGTACGTGAAGTGTGAACTTCCAGATGTTCAAGCTGGACTTAGAAAAGGCAGAGGAACCAGAGATCAAATTGCCAACATCCGTTGGATGATTGAAAAAGCAAGAAAGCTCCAGAAAAACATCTATTTCTGCTTTACTGACTGTGCCAAAGCCTCTGACCATGTGGACCCCAACAAACTCTGGAAAACTCTTCAAGAGATAGTACCAGACCACCTGACCTGCCTCTTGAGAAATCTGTATGCAGGTCAGTAAGCAACAGTCAGAACTGGACATGGAACAACAGACTGGTTCCAAATCAGGAAAGGAGTACGTCAAGGCTGTATATTGTCACTCTGCTTATTTAACTTATATGCAGAGTATATCATGAGAAATGCTGGGCTGGATAAAGCAGAAGCTGGAATCAAGACTGCCGGAGAAATATCAATAACCTCAGCTATGGAGATGACACCATCCTTATGGCAGAAAGTGAAGAAGAACTAAAGAGCCTCTTGATAAAAGTGAAAGAGGAGAGTGAAAAAGTTGGCTTAAAGCTCAACATTCAGGAAACTAAAATCATGGTATCTGGTCCCATCACTTCATAGCAAATAAATGGGGAAACAGACTTTATTTTCTTGGGCTCCAAAATCACTGTAGACGGTGACTACAGCCATCGAATTAAAAGACGTTTACCCCTTGGAAGCAAAGTTATGACTAATCTAGACAGCATATTAAAAAGCAGAGACATTACTTTACCAACAAAGGTCCATCCAGTCAAGGCTATGTTTTTTTTTTTTCCAGTAGTCATGTATGGATGTGGGAGTTAGACTATAAAGAAAGCTGAGTGCTGAAGAATTGATGCTTTTGAACTGTATTGTTGGAGAAGGCCCTTGAGAGTCCCTTAGATTGAAAGGACATCCAACCAGTCCATCCTAAAGGAAATCAGTCTTGAATATTCATTGAAATGACTGATGCTGAAGCTGAAATTTCAATACTTTGTCCACCTGATGCAAAGAACTGACTCATCTGAAAAGACCCTGATGCTGGGAAAGATTGAAGGCAGGAGAAGAAGGGGATGACAGAGGATGAGATGGTTAGATGGCAACACTGAATCAATGGACATGAGTTTGAGTAAACTCTGTGAGTTGGTGATGGACAGGGAGGCCTGGCGGGCTGCAGTCCATGGGGTCGCAAAGAGTTGGACACGACTGAGCAACTGAACTGAAATGAAATGAATCATCATTGACATATCCTGCCGGGAGCCATCAGGATGCCCCCTTGCTCAGATGACAAGGTCACGAGACTAAGAAAGAAATTGCAAAGCTGACTTTCTTTATCGGGGCATCCCGAGCAAGGCCCCTCCTGGTATTTTTCTTGGGAGTTCTGTCCATGCTCAGAACATTAGCTCATCTCAGTAGGTCAGTCCCAGTTAGAAAGAATTTGTCCTGATAATTCCCCCAGACCTTATCAACCAGAGGATCCAGGAAGGTGGATTCTCTTTCCCGGGGACTTAGGAGGAATGAAAGGGACATTTAAATAGATTACTACTCCTCCTACTCATTACTGGGGAGTTTACCAAGAGTTCTCTGGGGGTCATGGCAAGGCCACCACCAGAAGGGCTGGTACTTGGGTCACCTTTCCACCTCCGACTCCCCCAACCACTCCATGGAGGAGGCTCCCTTCCTTGAAGAAGCCAGGCTGGAATGGGACTTAGGAATGCTCATAACTGTGGCCAGCATAGTTGGAGACATTGACTGCTTTAGGATAGTGTAGACATAAGAATTCATTATAGTAGTTATAAGGTTAATAGGGTTTTATTGCTAAAGCAGTGCTGCTAGACTATCTCTTAGTCCTCTTTCCTCTTTCCAACTGTCTCTTTGTCCTCTTTTCTCTTTCCTCGTAAGAACCGGAGTAGGTTAATAGAATAAAACAGTTTCAAGCTTAAGCCTTTCCCTCTAGCTTCTACACAATTGCACCTAACAAGAGAAATGTAACCTTTCTACTTAGATTGATGTACTTATCATGATTGAATGAAGTATGCTGAAGACAATCAAATGGTAAACATACTATTGTTAAATCTAATTATGCAGAAATCTGACTTCTGAAAGGGGAATGTTTCATGATAGACTGGGGGATGAGCTTAATTATAAGGTTGCTATGGAAGGTAGAAAACAAAAAATTGTATACAATGATAGGTGATGTAATGATGTAATGGGGATGTCTTTTGGCTATAAAACTGTAAACCAACAACAATAAATGAGAAAGACTGCTCCATCACCACAATGACTCAGCTCAGTTCTTCTCCAACGCCACTCATCTCTCAAGACCCCCAGACCCGCCGAGGCTGGACCCCGGTAATATCCTTTATAAAAAAGAACATAAACAAATGAAGACTTTTCAAAAAACTCACTGGTAATCAAGGATATGCAAGTTTAAAGCAGAATGAGATCACTGCAACAACAAAAAGATTGGCAAAATTTAAGTCAGAAAACATCAAAGGTTTTCAAAAGTAACTCTCTTATACTGCTAGGGAGAGAATAAACCAGAACACTCATTTAGGAACCAATTTGGCATCATCATACTCTATGTTCCACTCCCAGGTATTAAATCCTAGAGAGATTTTTCATACTCTATCTTTAGATACAAACAAAAATGTCCAAAGCAGCACTGTCTGCAATAACCAGGTACTGGATACAATACAAATGTCTATCAACAGCAGAATGAACAAATAAATTGTGGTGTATTCATACACAAAATGCAAAAGGAGGTGGAAATGAATGAACTATTATATCATCCTAGTTAACTCTCCAAAATCTTCCCAAGAGTAAAAGGAGCAAGCCACAAAAGAATACATGCCATATTGTAGCATACATAGGTGATAAAACTACAAAGAAGAGGGAATGATTAAGGCAAGAGTGACCGACAGACAGTGATTCCTGTCGGGACTGGGCAGGAGATGCAACCCAGGAAGAGCACAAGGATGCCTCTAAGGTCTTCTTGACCTAGACAGTGAATACACTGTTTTTTTAATTATTTAAAACTGATGTATTTTGCGTACTCTTGTGTAGATGACATATTCCACAATAAAAACTAGTCTTGCTATGTATTAGTCATTTCTCATATATTTAATAGTCGTAAAAAACTAACTTTTTCCAATTAATATACATCAGTATGACAGCCCTCATCAAGTATTTTGATTTTCATATAAACCTCTGGTTCTGTCTTTTATAATGAATCTGAGGGGGAGAGTGCAGAGGCAATAAAAGATATTATGAGCTCTGGTTAATCAAGACTCCACTGCAAAATCCTTTCTTTCATAGCAGTCCTCATCAGTTCAGTTGCTCAGTCGTGTCCAACTCTTATGTTATTCCATTTCTGATCTTTATTGTGACCTTGAAACGGAGCATTACCTCAACAATTGCACCAACTATAAACCTGCCTGAGAGGGGAAGCAGTTTGTTAGGCAAAAGACTAGATAGTTCCAAGTGACTCTATTTAGACGTGTGCCAGTTAAAGGATTCTTTAAAATATACTGCATCACGAACGGTAAGGCTATAGCAAATCAACCCTGAATATTCATTGGAAGGACTATTGCTGAAGCTCCAATACTTTGGCCACCTGATGCAAAGAGCTGAATCACTGGGAAAGACCCTTAGACTGGGAAAGACTGAAGACAAAAGGAGTGGGTGGCAGAGGATGAGATGGACAATGGACATGAATTTGAGCAAACACTGGGAGGACAGAGGAGCCCGGCATGCTATACCGTGCATGAGGGTCACGGAATTCCACACGACTCAGCGACTGAACAACAAATCGGAACTGCAAGTTAGTACTTGACAGACTGCAAGATATTAGTATCACTCCAGAAAACTGCAAAGGCTTCAAAGATGGTCCTCATTTCTTCATATGGAGTCCATGTCCTACCATCTTCCATGGCTTGAACAAGTTATGTGAGATATACTTTAGAAGAGTCATAATCAATTGATACTGGTACATATTCAATGCAAAGAAGAAAGGTAAAAATTCTCATCCCCGCAAGAACTCTTCAAGATACTTCAGAGAATCTCTCTCCCTGAATATCCCTGGGGCATCTCAATCCAAGTCCTTGTTATCCTCCAAAGGTACCCTTCATCCTGCGACCCTTATGCGTGAATGGCAGCACCATCGACGTAGATGTAACCACCAGACAGTTTGCAGCATTCCTCCCAACCAATGGCCAAATCATGTCATTGCTACCGTACAGTCTTAAATCCACTCAATTTCTTTCACTGTTATCCAAACTACCTTAGCTTTTGAAATCATCATCTCTCATCTAGACTATGCGTTGCTGCTGCTAAGTCACTTCAGTCGTGTCCCACTCTGTGCGACCCCATAGACGGCAGCCCACCAGGCTCCCCCTTCTCTGGGATTCTCCAGGCAAGAATACTGGAGCAGGTTGCCCTTTCCGTCTCCAATGCATGCAAGTGAAGTCGCTCAGTCGTGTCCGACTCTTAGCCATCCCATGGACAGAGGAGCCTGATAGGCTACAGTCTATGGGATTTTCCAGGCCAGAGTACTGGAGTGGGGTACCATTGCCTTCTCCGCATCTAGACTATACCAACAACTCTATGTCCTCTTTGCTTGGAATCGTCTTCCTATTTCTAGCTCTTATAACTGTAACGATTCCACAAACAGGGCTCTTTCTGCATTAACTCAACCGCGATCCGCTCCTCCTTCTCCTGAGGCGGACAGCTCACGCACCCTCCCCGAGAGCAAGGTTCGGCGTCTCGCAAACGCCAGACCGACGGGAAGGGACGCCGGCTTCGAAACACAGTCCAGGGGCAAGTCCCAGGGAACGGCCAACCCCCCAGAACCGCAGGCCGCCCAGCGCGAGCAGGCCGGGCGGAAGCGCGGCTGGCCCGCTCCGCGCACGGCGGCAGCGCCGCGCCGAGGGCCGTCCGCGCCGGGAGGGCCGGGCGAGCCCCACCCAGCGAGCGCGGGTTGGTGCGGACGCCCGGAGGGTGGCGGCCTAGCGATGCCACCGCTTCTGTCCTCGGCATCCTCACAACGAACGGAAGGCCCGAGACGGGGGACGCTCGCCCGTCCCACAGCGGCTCCTCACCGGGCTCGCAGAGCCGTTCTCAGCAAAGGCGAAGGCCGGGCTAGCCGAGAAGTCAGGGGCCCTCCACGACGTCCCTGCCCGGGGCGCCCGGAGCGCGGGGAAGCGGCCTGACGACGCCGGAAGCAGGACCTGGGCTGCGCCGGAAGTCCCGCCCTCCGCAAACGTCCCCGCCCCGTCCGCTGGGCTCCTTTCCCGATGCCGGTGCGAGCTGACCCGTCTAGTGCTGTCCCCTTCAACGGGGGAGACTGCTGGGCTCGAATTAAGCAGGAAACACAGAAACTTCCGCTTTTGTCCGGTAGGCAGTTTCCCGTCCCACAGCAGTGTTGTCAAGCCGAGTTGGTACTACCTTTCTTTGCGCCGCCGTGGCTTGCTCCGCCGTCAGTGAGACAGGCTTCACCACAGGCCAAAAAGAGGTGCTGGGGAAAGGGGTCGTGACTTGGAATGCCAGCAGACCGAGAAGGTGGTCGACTGGTGTCCCAAAGCACGATCTTACCTGAATTAAAACTCAGGCTAATTTTACTCTGAAAGGAGAGGGGGTGTGGCCGGTTGTTGTGAACTAAATGGTGCCTCGGGAGACCCCGAAGGGGGAGGCGAGAATCCTCTGTTGTTTCAGTCACGTCATCTGGGTCCTGTAAGCCTGCAACGTGAGACAAAGGTTGTTCTCTGTTACGCAACTTTTTCTCTCTATATACCTTGAAAGGGCAAGCCTGGGAGGCGCAACCTTTGAGAATGGACTATATATTTCAGGCTGTGGGCAACAATCCTTTACAAAGGTTCAGAGTCAACCTGACTAAGCACAGATAACAGAACAAAGTTTAAAGATTAAAGGAACAGATCCAACGTGGGGTTAGCTTTTTTCCCTTCACACTCCTCACCCATTCTCAAAGACTTATCTCGGAAGTCGTCTCCTTGATACTGCCCTTGAAACACCCAGTCTACCCTTTACTACCTGAATACCCTTTACTACCTGAATAGCATCTGGCACTCATTGCTGTCTTTTATTAACCACTACCACTGACAGAAATGTTCCTCTTTTCCAGCATAAACTTACTACAAAACTTTATGCTGGCAAGTTTCCTACCCTGCCTCTCTGAGGAACAAATGGCACAGGTCTTGCCTGTTATCCCTAGGGGAGCAGTATCTTGGGATATGTAGAACCACTTCACTCTCTGCTCCCTTTCTGTACACGTTGGGAGTCTCCACTCATCTCCCTTTTATCTAACTAAACCCCTTGAGTGCAGAGATGGTCATCCTAGGCATTCTATATGAAAACGACTAAATGAAAACCCTTTAAGCAGTCTGACATCAATTTACGCGTATAGAACCCCTTGACAAAACTGCTGCTCTGCTCTTGACGGGGGACTCATTTACTGCTAGAACACCCGCATCCCCTCTGCCCACTGCTGCAGTCAGCATGTTGTAAGCTATAACCCTTTCTGTTCCCTGGACTAGGGACCCTCTGCTTTTCTTCCTCACTGCCACTGCAGATTGCTTTCATCTTACATTTGTTAAGTCAAAGTTTTCTGCTGGAGGGCCAGTAGAAGGAAATGTAAACTATTCCTAGTTTCCCCTTCAGAACTAGGAGCTATGTGTATTTGATCAAATTAAAATACCACCAAAGGATTTTGAATAGGTAAAATTAAGCCATGTATTTTTCTAAACACTTACTCTGGCTCCAATATGGAACAGATGGGAGAGGTGCCCAAATGTATGTGAGACCTGATAAGAATCTATTGCAGGGCTACAAAAGAGATGCTTAAACTGTGTGGGAACAAAGCAAACAAATTCAAGAAATCTTTAGGAGGTAAGAGTCAGAAATTGATGGAAGATTAGATTAAGGGTAAGGGAAAGGATGGAGTCAAGATAATTACTAGGTTCCTGGGTTTGGGCAATTGGGTGGTATGGTGTCTTTCACTGAGATGTGGAATAATAGACCACAACTAATGGCTTCCTCCTCACAAAAGATTCAAATGGCTTTGCCTGCCAAAGGGCAAGATGAGTAAAGATGGGATGGGACCTCAAAAGAAAAAAATAGGACAAAATCCCAGAGGAGTGGAGATGTAAATAAGGCAGTATCAGAACTAGAACAAAAGTAGAATTCCTAAACTTAAATTCATCATGAGTATCTACCTTACCTTGATCATGAGTGTGGAAATTGCCCAGTATGTGTCCCAGGTCCTTGCACTAAATGTTTTCACAATTATGTGACATCTAATGACCAATGAGGGGCCAAAAAAATTTTAGCAGAAAAGATTTCTATTATGCTTGGTATCAAAATTTTATTATTGGTAATAACTTTGGTTAAAAGTCAGTAAGAAAGTAATTTATTTCACACACACAAAAACTTCTTTCAGGAGAACATCTTTTTGATCTAGGATCAAAGGTTAGTGACCTGGTAAAGATGATTCTCTCTCTCTCTCTCTCTCTCTCTCTCTATATATATATATATATATATATATATGAAATCTGTAACAGACGTCTGGTCTGAAACAATTACTGACCAATTTTACAGATGAAGCAACCAAAACAACTGAGGTCTTAGGAAGCTTATTTAAGCCATATGACAAATAGTTCTGCCTGACATACTAGCAATATCCTTGTCTCAGGTCACTTCATGAGTACACACATATAAACACACAAGTGATTACAAATATCTACAGGGCACAGATCACCATGCCTACTCTACATAAAGCAGGATTTTTTTTATAACAATAGTTTTGAAAGCTTAGGGTTTGGTGGAAGAGCCTTAGAAAGCTTGTTAAGAGTGAACACTGAACAGTAGGTCTATGGGTCCCATTCCTGCTTCAACTGATATACAAAAATGGACCTGCTCCCATCTGTTTTATTATTATTTCTGGCTGTGCTGGGTGTTCGTTACAGCCCATGGACTCTTCATTGTGGCGCATGGGCTTAGGTGCCCTGAAGCCTGTGGGATCTTAGTTCCCCAGCCAAGGATCAAACCTGCATCCCCTGCATCACAAGGCAGATTCTTAACTACTGGACCACCACGGAAGTCTCCCATCTGTTTAAGATACTAGAGGATTATACTTCTAAATTATTATTCTTTTGAAAATCCAGTTCTGTTAACAATTGAAGTTTGAAAACCACTTGATTAAGGAATAGGCTATGAATTTGAGTATGTACAGACTACTTCATCCCAGGTCATGCCTATGACATATAGACACAGGGTCAGAATACCCAAGACCATTAACACTACAGGTATGTGGAGTCCAAAATAATCACAAATTGTTAATCCTTAGAATGGCTAAGTGGGAAGATATTGGCAGGCAGGCACTTAAGTTACTGTCTACTAAAACAAGACACTATCTTACTGAATCGCAACTTCCCTGGGGAAACCAGGATTAGCCTGTGAAGTTTACAGACCTCTTCTCAGGCACAGCAGAGCTAGAACTGTGTAAGAGGCCTTTAGGGAGAAAACTTTTTTCTTTCATCTTTTTAAGACTTATTTTTTGGCTGTGGTGGGTCTTCGTTGCTGAGCAGGCTTTCTCTAGTTGCAGAGTGGGGACTATTCCCTAGTTGTGGTGTGCTGGTTTCTTTTTGCAGTAGCTTCTCTTGTTGCGGAGAACAGGTTCTAGGCCAGCAGGCTTCAGTAGTTTCAGCTTGTGGAGTCTAGAGCACAGGCTCAGTTGCTGTGGCGCATAGACTTAGTTACTCCATGGCATGTAGGATCCAACCATACCTGGGATCAAACCTGCGTCCCTTGCATTAGAAGGCAGATTCTTAAGCACTAGACCACCAGGAAAGCTCCTAGAGAGGAAATACTTTGATGCCCATGTTGTACTTTGCTCAGAACCACTTTGCTACAGAATATTCTTATCCTGCCCTGCTGTGAGTGCTCTCCAGTGAAAGGTGAATTTGATAGTATCTCAACATTAAATGAGTATAGAAGTGTGTTGTAGCATCTTCACTAACATGCTATCAGGCCAAGGTCTCTACTTTCTCTTTAAAATTCTATATGATTCATTGCCTGTGGAGAAACAGGAGTGCCCTCAATTAATTGCTTCTTTTGAATCTGTTCAACAGCTTAAACTCAAATTCATGCATCAGATTCTTAAATTGCCTTTAAGTGCAAAATATGTTAGTTACTCCCATTAGCCAACTAATCAACTAAGGAACCCTCATAAACTTCTTTGGTTCAGCTGTAAGGCCCCCTGCTCAGAGATCTTCCATCTGCAGCTCAGGCGTGGCCAACAGGCACCTAACACCTGCCTTAAGCCACAGAATCAGAATTGTTCATGAGTTGTCCTGATATATGTCAGCAATGCTGTTAATTCATTGAAGAAAAAAAAACTCATTAAGTCTGTGCTCAATGATTTTAGAGCAAAGAAAATATAGAGTATTACACACAAAAGAACACTGACAGGTGTATACTAAGGCACAAAAACAAGTATTTGACTTGGAAATTGAATTTTATTTACAAATTTCTCTTTTAAACACAGATGCCATTCCACCCCTTTTAAAGCATTATTAACTAATAATTTCCAGAAAAACCATTTATATTATCTTAATCTTTGTGCATAAAACAGTATTATAGGGTAAACAAATATGGGATGGTCTAAGACATAAAAACAAAAGACAATTTATCCACCATGAATGCTCTAGTGACTGACAGAAAGAATCACCAATCACACCCCTTGATGTGCTACTCCAAGAAACGTGATAATTTGGGGAGGTATATACTTAACAATAAAGTCTTCTTACATAGTATGGTTTAATGGTGATTGTTTAGGATTGCTCTTGCAGGCTACTATTTATGCTGATTTTTAAAAATAAGTCATCATTGTTAAAAAGGGCATAGACTTTTCTATACAGATTTTTCTTTAACCTTTGGAAATCTGTAGATACTGACTGATCTGGTCTCATCATTCAGGCCAATTAATAAAATAACAAATGCATGAATCAAACTTAAAATGAAACCTAAAACAAAAACACAATCAACATGTGACTATCCGACTTAACAAAATTAGAACTCTCCCAGAAATCAGAGTACTGCTCCTCAGTAGTTACTATGGATTTGAATTTTTCATAGCTGAGACAGTATACAGACAAAATACTTAACCAACGAGTTCAAAATAAAACAATCCAAATTGTCTAACATTTTATATTTTAAAAATCCTTTACATTTTATCTAGGAGGAGAATCGTTCTCACATCATAACTAAGTTACAAGAACTTTGAAGAAAAATTCATCCCTGAGAAGTCAAAGAGAGAAATCTCTAAAAACACAGAAGTGACAGTCCTGCACCCTTTTAACAATCTTCTCCATAGCATGAACTTTTATCAGCAGTCAGCAATCAAATGTATTCCAATCCTCAATAGTTATGGCCTCTGATGATCTGATCTTTTTACATAAAACTGTAAGTGCAACATTTAAAAAAATCAGATAAATAGGGACTCTGGTTTTACTGTCAGGCTTACATTTTTGTCAAGTCCAAGGAGAGCCAGCTAAGATATGTATACTTCAATAAAGACTGAAGTAATAACTTCCACTGGCAGCTCTTCTTCGGAGTCTCCATTTCCCCCATTGATCTTCACCCAAATAGTAAAAGTAATACAATTGCAATTGAGTTTACTATTATCAATGGCACTGCAAAGAAAAAACAAATTTAATTATTAAAAAAAAAATCAGAAACAAACTAAGTCATAGTTACTAGCATCAGGAAGGTAGAAATACAGTACATCATCAGAATCACATTGCAAATCCTTATCACATAGCAACATTAAAACATGCATTGGATCATAAAATCCAAAACTTGTTTGAAAGAGGGCTTGTGTGACTGGCTTAACGGCCACACTGGCACAACCAGATCAATACAAAGTATTCTGGGGATAGTGCTGGAGCAACTCTGGGAACACAGGCAAACTGGACCAAGGTGGAAGTAGACCCACATGGTTGCCAGAGACATCTGACATTAGAAACACAGTGCAAAGAAGATTCTATAGCTTCATCATTAAATGAAGAATGAACTTCTTTATCATTCTACCCAAAGCTGTGATGAAAGCAGCTAACAGACAGACAGAGGTAGAGATAGTAAGAGACCCTAATTTTAATAGTTTTAAATAAAAGGTTTTGAACTCCCAAGTTGTTCTAAAATATTTTCTAATAAAATAACAGGTATGGGGCCTGTATTTTTCTTTTGAAAGTCTTACAGGACTCTAGGTAACTTTTCTACTTAGAAGCAAAAAGAATTTAGAATTTCTAAAAGGCAAGAACACTATTGTCTTTCAACCCCGAGAGGTAACATAAACAGGTAGCAAAGAAACATCACATCACTGAGCATTCCATCTGCATCAGTCGGCTTAAGTAGAAAAGGCAAGCGAGGAAAGAAACTAGTAACTTTTTAAGCAGTAAAGCCAAGTCAAACAGAAAAAGTTCCCACTACAAAAATGACATTCACACTTGTAAGTTTTGCTTCTTAAACCACAAAATTAAAATGAAAGAGTGTTCTACTGGTTTTGCTTCTTACCTCTCATCACGGTTCTTACAGATCGAATAAGGTTCATTAGCTGAGATTTAATTCCTGGCTCTTCTCCGAATCCTCCAATTCCCTGGTCTGTTCCCCAGCCAACTGCATAACATAAAGAGGATTAGCTGTGTCAAAATTTATTATGCACTTGCCTTGCTCCCTTATTAGTCACCTTCTAAAACATAACTTAGAGTCTCTGTTAAAGACATAAAATGTAGTCATATGATTTAAAAGTTTTAGAGTATATTTTTTACATTTGATAAGCAGCACATTTAATTTCCCTTTTAATTTTATAAAATAAACTATAGCCTGGTAAATTATTCCATGGCACTGAATTAAGTAAAGATGACTGTTGCGACAACCTAATGTTTTTTTTCTCCTTTTCTAAACAAAATATTTTTCAAGTCAGAACTGAAAACCAAAGCATACTGTCAAGTTGAATAATAAATTAGTTCAACTCAGAATTCATAAAACCCAACGTAATTATTACTATAAAGGTGTTGCATCTAAGTTTCACTATGTGTTCACTCGGGGAAATGTTAATACAAACCTGTTCACAGCTTGGCTAGGCCTTCATAGCATGCCAAAGGAGGTATATCTTTTTAACGTGACCATTCCTCTTCATTTCTCAATTTTGAGATGAGGAATTTAGCCTACTATCTAACTCTAATCCCACTTATTCTCAGTAAATGGGTCTTTTACCTTCTTCTTTACCTTTATTTGTTCATCTTTTTTTTTTATTGCCTTACACATTCTTCTAGAGGCTCACATATCCCCATTTCTGCAGTGTCCTTCTCTTGTCTTTATTTCAGGTCCACTTTTCATATCTCATATTACTAGATATTTTTTTAATCTCCTATGACTATAGGCCTTAATTAATTCCTGACACGCTAACCCTTTAACTGAAGATGGAGAAAAAGTTTTTATTTTATACATGGAAAAAAAAAAAAGCAAGTATCAGGTAACAAGATTTCATATTGCTTAGTCAACTTTTACTAGGTTGAAATAAAGGTTAAATAATAGTTGCTTTTTTGGTCACATCAACACTGAGATATGCTATGGTATAAAACTAATATAAAATTCAGGTTCACAACAGAGTAGGTATGTCTTGACTCCCACTCAGTTTTCATTCAGAAAACTGAAATCTAAACCTCCAGGGAGCACACAATAAAAAACCGCGGCGAATCGTGCTGAGAATCCTGAGAACTTGAGAGAAACTTCAAAATGCCAGAGAGGGTGACACAGTTTTGGAAACACAGGAGGATGAACTCAAAGTCCCCACAGGAGCAGTGAGCACCGCTCATCCCCACCTCCCTTTCCCTAGACTGAACTGATGGGAAGTGTCTCTCTCTTACCCTCTGAGAAGACAGGTTTACTTTCAGTGGAGACTGAAGCAGGGAAGCTCCAGACTTGGGGAAATCTAGGGAAGGTGGACTGAATTAAAGTCTACAAACCTAAGTGTCAGCGCCCTGCCCGCTCTCCCTGCTTGTGTATCACGGAAGTCTGGAACATAAGAATACTTATATTCTGCAGACAGGAAGTTGCACAATTACTATGGAAATTGACCAGTTGCCCAGGAAGATTTCAGTTATTCAGTTATACAGATATACAGGGGGCTTTAATGAAACAGCGAATTTAACTGGGACACCCACTGGTGAGTAAATCCCAACCATATACACACAGCTTCCAAAGAGCCTCTTAGGGTTTACTCTTTAGAATGAACAGTCAAGAGGGAACGATTCTGAACATGGTAGGATAGAGTAAAGCCAGAAAAGAAGGCTCTGAGGAAGAGAGAATGCAAGAAGTTCATTTTTTAAAACAATTAACATCCTTAGAGAAAAACTATTGTAGCTACAAAACTCAGAGAACAAGATGCCATGAAAAAGGGAACCTAAAAAAGGAGCACTTGTTCTTGCTCTATCAGCATAAAAAATTCAAAAGAGGCTGACACACTAAGCTGAAGACACCTACAAGACAAGAAAAAACTTTAAAAAGGAATATCAATATGTCAAAATAACCGGAGTTCCAGAAAGAGCAAAGAAAAAACAGGAAAAAATTATCTAATGAGGTGGCCAAAAAGCACATGGAAAGATGTTCAACATCACTAATTATCAGAGAAAATGAAGTCAAAACTACGACAAGGTATTAACTGACACCGGTCAGAATGGCCATCATCAAAAAATCTACAAACAATAAATGCTGGAGAGGGTGTGAAGAAAAGCGGACCCTCTTACACTGCCGGTGGGAATGTAAACTGATACAGCCACTACACCACTATGGAGAACAGTATGGAGGTTTCTTAGAAACTAAAAGTAGAACTACCATGTGATCCAGCAATCCCACTCCTAGGCATAAACCCAGAGAAAAACAGAATTCAAAAAGATACATGCACCCCAATGTTCAATAGCCAGGACACAGAAGCAACATAAATGTCCATCAACAGAGGAATGGATAAAGATGACACGGGGCATACATACAATGGAATACTATTCAGCCATAAAAAAGAACAAAATAATGCCATTTGCAGTAACAAGGATGGACCTGGAGACTGTTTGTCATACTGAGTGAAGTCAGAAAGACATCATTTTATCACTTATATGTGGAGTCAAAAAAAGGGGGGGGGGTACAAATGAACTTATTTACAAAACAGAAGTACAGTCATGGATGTAGAAAACAAAGTTATCATGACCAAGGGATGGGGGAGGGATAATTTGGGAAATATTAGGATTAACATATACATACTACTATATAAAAAAAAAGATAATAAGAACCAGCTGTATAGCACAGGGAACTCCACTCAACACTCTATAATGGCTTATATGGGAAAAGAATCTTAAAAAAAAAAAAGGATATAACTGATTCACTTTGCTGTACACCTGAAACTAACACAAACACTGTAAATCAACTATACTCCAATAAAAGTTTTTAAAAGAATTATCAAACACATATTAAGAGATGGTATCCCAGAAATGAGGGATATGAGCCTTTAGGCCCATATCATGGTACAGCCCAATGAATGAAAAGGAGACCCATAGACTGCCACATTATTGTAAAGTTTCAGACCTCTAAAAATAAAAGGGCTTTCCAGGTAGTTCTAGTGGTAAAGAATACTTCTGTCAGTGCAGGAGATGTAAGGGACAGGGGTGTGCTTCCTGGGTTGGGAAGATCCTCTGAAGGAGGGCACAGCAACCCACTCCAGTATTCTTGCCTGGAGAATCCCATGAACAGAGGAGCCTGGTGGGCTATATAACATAGGGTCGCAAAGAGTCAGACAAGACTGAAGCGACTGTGCATGCAAAGATAAAGAAAATACTCTACAGGGTTTCTACCTACAAAGAGTCAGGAATCAGAATGGCATTAGACTTAACATCAATAAAGGAAATGAGAAAATTAAATGGAATAATGTCCTCAAAACTCTAGAAAACGTGGTTCCAATCTAGAATTCTACACCTGAACCACAAATCAACTAGAATAATAAAATTATGATTTTTTTTACTGTTCAGCTGTAATATGCATAGTCATATTAAATATGGAATACGGATATTACCAATAATTGGCTGGCGATGTGAGAGATGGAGAAGGGAAGTACGTGTATATTTGTACTTACACAAGAATGAGTGTGCCACCGATGATGGTATAGCTGTGCTAAACCCTTTCACAATAGTAGGTCAATGACTTAAAACTTGAAAGAGTTGAAAATAATTGCTTTAGAAGAATAGAGGAGGTTGAAGAGAGACAGAGCAGGCGGCTTCTATTTTTCTTTATAGGTTGAAGGGCTTTTTTGACCTTAAAAACCACACACATACATTGCTTTGATAAAAAGAAAAAATGACATTTAAAAAGAAAACCTGTAAAGCTACTCCTCTATTGGAATTCAGAGCATGAACATCCTGCGGGCAGGGAAAGGTTCCAGAAGTGGAGGGGCTTCAACCACAAGTCACTCTGAATATTTAAATTGCTTTATAACTGCCTTTAGATGGTTGCTGGTTTCATTTCTTTTACCTGCTTTTTAGAAACTTATCATTGCTAAAACTATCAATCCTTTCCATTCAAGGCCACAGTCTCTTAGATGGTAAAAAAAAAAAAAAAAAGAACTTCTTTAAGTACTTTTTGGATCATGCACATAATGAGGTGTGACCCCAGAAAAAATATATCTTCCAACTACTTGCTCTTCAACAAAACAGGATAAAACTCTACAATATAGAGAATACAATGATTTAAGCATCAGCACTTAAGTAATTTTTTTAAAAACAGTAAATTATCAGCTAATGTTAGCTTCTCTATTCTTATGCCACTAGAATGAAAAAGAAAACAGAATTTTGGGGAGAGTGAGGAAAATATTTGTCTCAATATTCCACAGACAAATACAAAGTTGACCAGTGAAAGAGCATCTACCAGGGATTACCTTTTACTGTAACAAATAGTTTTCTCTCCAACTGCTACTTAAGAGTGTCAGTTGTTTTTCTAAGGAACCTGGCCAAAGCTTTAAAGAGTTTTGCTTTTTTTTAAGGATAAAGACTGAACTCTGAAGCTTTCTTGTCCATAGCTGGAGGGCCTAGCAGAAAACAAATGATAAGACCAGCCAGCAGCTGTTGCTGCCAATCTCAGGAATGAACTTAAATAGAAAAAGTTACTAATTGTAAACACCACATAATGTTCTTTCCCTGCCCAGACTTAAAAAAGTCACACACAAAAAGGTAATCCATCCAGGTTCAGTCAACAATCCTCAGCTAGATACATTTTGAAGAAAAAGTATTAACTACTGTTTTGAGAACATTGGCAAAGCTCAGCTTCTTTGAGATCAGTTTCCATTTCTATGAAAGAAAATGAATGTGCTTTATTTTGTGTCACCAAGTTTGCAGTGCTATCATAAATTAAAAGTACCTAATAAACCACACAAAGAACTCTACTAATATAAATTTGAAAAAATTACCTTGATCAAAAAGAGCACTGCTGAAGTGAATGATCTAGTATACTTAGACTAATCTTTCTTGGTTCAATATTGTGGTGTGTAAACAAAACAGCTTCCGTGACAGGCTGCTGGGAGATACAGCAGGCCCTAGCTGCGGAGACCTCCCCCATCCTCACACCTCCCCGTACCTTACTCCGTGACAGGCTGCTGTGATATACAGCCTGCCCTAGTTCCAGCGACCTCCTCCACTCTCACCTCATACCTCCCCCCACAAGCCAGGAAAGTCCCGCGCGCGCCAAGAGATAGACCATCTAGGGCAGATGCGCAGTTTAAACTGACCAAACATTGACTGCCAGCTATACCAATGCTGTAACAAAGAACTGCCTGTATAAAAGCAACTGTGATCTGGAGCGCGGGGCTCTTGTCGGATTCCACTTTTTGGATGAGACTTGCGCCCTAGCCCGGCTAGCAATAAACCCCTTTATGCTTTTGCATTGCTGTGTGGACTTGGTCTCTTCAGGGGCTTGGGACCCGGAGTTTGGACTTAACATTTGGGGGCTCGTCCGGGATCCCATCAACTGAGGAGAACAACATCCTACTGGCAGAAGGGGTAAGCAGTAAAACACCGGTGTCAGGTCAGGTCCGGGGCGACAGGGTCGCTCTAGCCGGCATAAGACCGAGGCCCAGCATCCGTTGCTGGAAGGCAGCTGGTTTTGGAAGCGCGCAGGAAGGTAGGAAGGACTAGTCCAGGGCAACGGGGTCGCTCTAGCCGGCATAAGACGGAGGCCCAGCATCCGTTGCTGGAAGGCAGCTGGCTTTGTAAGCGCGCTGGAGGGTAAAAAGTGGCTCTGCGGGAAGGAGAGCTGCTCTCCAGATTTCAAATCTGGTGGGCAGTGGACGCCTTTCCGTAGGATAACTCTAGGGAGGGAAAGGGACAGAGGGGCTGGAGAGAGCCCCTCTGGTGTGTTTTCGGCCAACGTCTGGTGTTCGTCTGTGTGCTGTGTCTTTGTGTGAGCCGGCATTGTCAGCGTCTTGTGTACCTGGTTTTTGTTCCAATTTTGCCTCCAGACTCCCAGAGGACTGTTTGTTCTGTCTCTCTGTCTGTCCGTGTGGCTGTACTGTGAGCCACGCAGCTGAGCAGTTCTCCTGGGTGCCCCTCCCAATGGAATCTCTTGCTTTGTCAGCACATGTGTCTCCTTGGACAATTCATTTCCAAGTGTTAGACAAGAACCCAGCTTTGGGCCCTGGAGGGGTCCCCCTCTTCTTCGCTGAGACTTACATCTTGACCACTCGGGGTACTCAGGGGCTGGCTTGCCTGCCAATGGACTGGACCCAGCGGCCGCAACTGGGACCCTTTTGTCCCTGGTCTCCTCCTGATGCAGACAGCTGGCCAGAGTGCCCCGACCGGTAAGAAACAAAGAGACTTTATTGACCTCTAAACTTAAAAAAATGAAGCTAGATCTTGCATTGTGTCTGTCTAAATGTGTTTTGGTATGTCTTTGTCTCTGCATAATGATTTTTGGGGTTGATTTGTGGACGAGCTCTGCTTAATTGGCTTGAGGAAAGGTAAGCGCTTGCAGGTCAGATAATTCTAAGTTAAACAGTGAATTCCAGGTTCATGTGAACTGGGAAATATTCAGTATCAGATACCTGATATTGATGTTTGTTGATCTATCTAATATAGACATGTCTTAAAAATTAACATCAAGTAAAACATTTTCATGTACCTAGATTTAATATAAGTTAATTATTATATCTGTAATTACCTCGAGTTAAAAAAGAGAGAGAGAAAAAAAAACTTCTAAAAATGTAATTGAGATATGAGCTTTTATATGATTATTCTTTAAGAATATCTGTCTAAAATAGTCTCTCTAGGTTGACATAACTTGAATTTTTAAGGGTTATGCTAAGTGTGCTAAGTGTTGGAAGTCTATTAAGTAGTTAAGGTCATTTCCTTTTACAGAGAAACTAAAGAGATTTAGGACTGTAAGTGAATAATGTTTGGTGCCATCCTAAAATGTTCTAAAAAAGCAAGGGTTTTAGAAATTATCACTGGTATTTATGCTCGCCAATCTATAAAATGCTAACATAAAAGTTAGTTCTTGGTTGCTAAAAGAAAGTAAGATGCGTGTTTTCAGTAAAGAAAGTATATGGAGTGAAATTACATTTTATGAAGGGAAAAGGAAATAGGTCTGACTTACATGTGGCTGTTTCAGGATGGGAAAACAAAGGAATGGATACAAAAAGTAACACAAATGTTTTATAAAAAGTGGACCTCCAAGGGAAGAGTTTTGTGCATAAATATGAGTTTTCTTGAGATGTTGAACTACCTTTGATAATAGATTTTAAGTTTCTTTATCTGTGAAGTGATCTGTTCTATGTTTACCTTTGAAATCTTTTGTTAATTTTGGCTTAGTTAATAACTGTTGTTTCACAGTGACTTATATGATCCTATCTGACTGTTATAAACCCTTGTGATATTTATTGAAATTACTTCCTAAATTGAATTCTTTTGAGGTTTCTTTGACCTCTGGCTAACTTTGGGGTGCTTCAGAGGGCCCCTGAAACATCCCAAAGAGAGATATTAAACTAATTGTGTTTATTTGGTGGGTTTAATTACATAAAAAATATTATCAAATGAGTAATAAATCCACTCATGTTATAATATATGATAAAATTACTAATACAGATATTCTAGAAATTATATGGACTTCTTAACATTCTGATATGTCCTGGTACTCTAATGAAAAATGAGATGACTTCACAAAAGTTAACAAAAGGGCTGAATGAACTTTTATGGTTTCTAGCTAAAAAATTACAGGTTAAAATCTTGTGTTTTCCTGGAGTAAGGAAAACCTTCCTCTCAAACTATTATAAAAAAATAATTTGGTAAAATTATATGTTATAAACAATGCAATTATATTTTCTATCTAACTTCTTCAGAAATTTGAAATTCTTAGGTTTCCAGTAAGCTTATCAAATGAACTAAGAAGGTTATCTCACTAACAGGCACAAAAATCCCAGGAATTTTGAGACCTTTAAGGGAAGAATTCACCCAGATGTGTTGGGCAAAGTCTGTGACGGGCCTTTGGTGTTAGTTTCCCAGCCTCGTTTTATTTTAGGGGTTCAGTCTGAGACTCTATGGATGTTTCAACAAAATAAGAAGTTTGTGATCAATTGTGAGTATATGAATCATCAGACCAAGGTTAATGAGAACAGACCTGTTTTACAAACAAACTAGCCTTGATCTGGTTATATTTGATGAAAGTGAAGATAATTTTAGAGACAAAATGATATTTCAATAAATGTTAAATCCCATTTTGTTAATGGAGGTCTACCAATGGAGGTAATGGGACTCAGTTCTTAGAAAGTTCTTTGCTGTTATGTGATATTAATGTGAAATTTGATTAAATTCTTAAAAAAAAACACCCTAGGTTTGTTTCTGAAGCTTATCCCAGTAATCTATCTTTGGATGAAGATCAGATGCCTCATGATCTGCAACCAGGACTGGAAAAAGACATAATTTAAGGGATTGTCTCCAACCTGGATAAAAAGACTTTTATCAGGAGAAACTACACTACACCAGGAAGAGAAGATGACGACATGAGAGACAGACAGCTTGACTAAGATGCTGGACCTGATTTATATGATCCTTTATAATGTTTTCTTGACTTCTTAGACCTTTGCATATAAATCAAATGCTTTTCTGTTATAGGCCTGATCCTATACTAGTTTTAGAAATCAATCCAATTGTTGGGTTTGTGGCCAATTGCCTGTGTCTAGTTCTGGGTTACCTTAGTAGGTTTCTCTGCTACAAGAGTCTGACTGGTTGGCCCTGAGAAAATTTACTTAAAAAAAAAATGTTATATTCATATTCAGGCTACTGTGATATTACTAGATGGGATCCCCTCTCCAGGCCAATTAATAATGCCTGCTCTGACTCTGGCCATAAGTTTGAGCTTTTTTCTATTACTCAAGCTCAGTCAAAACAAGAAAAGTTTCAGCAAAAGAGGAAAAATCTCCCACGATTATGGGATAGATTTGTATAGATAACACCAGATTATGGTAATTGGGTTTAAAGTCTCCTCTGTGTTAAAAATAATTAAATCATACTAAAGATGATTAGTCTAGTAGCCCTAGAGGGCTGGACTGTGTGCCTTATAGACAGTGGTGCCAATATACAGTTTCCCTAGAAGATAAAGATTTTGCAGAGTGGGTCAAAAGACCTGATGTATACTGGGCTGCATTTAACAGAAGCTCGTGACCTAAGTCTTACTTGTGACTTTGCTGGTACTGCTGGCTATGTTGTTTGTATTTCACCTGTTTTGCAAGATTGCCCTTTCTTGCACTGCCAAGTGTGTGTCTGAGGCTTCTAATAAAGTAATATATAGTCCCATATGAGATAGATGATGGTAACAGTGTAACTGTAGATATGAGAAAAAGCAACAAGAGGAAATATTTTCCTGGACCAAGAGGCTAGTAAGACAGGTGGTCCAGAGAATTTTGGGTATTGTTTTATGGCCTAGTCCAGTGACAGCACATTGAGTGGCCTGTCAACGGAATCTTTGCCAAACCTGAGAATGGACATTCTCAGCACCATGAGATAAAATGGTCATGAAATGCCCCCCTCAAAATCATGGTCAAGTTTTTGAGCAAAAAGGGGCTCTGCCAATGAAAGACTGACACTTGTCATCTACATCTACAATGATTAAATCATGGCCACTGCAACTGCTGACTTTCAACACCCCTGAGAGGAGTTCAGGGTGAAAATCAGGAATGAGGCACTCTGTGCTCTGAAAAAAACTGGCAAAACAGGCCTTCAGATAGTTAGATCTTTTTAGGAAAAGATTTTATGAGTTCCAATTCTTGCATCTTCTCATTTCTAAAAAACACTGGCATCATTAATGGTGACATCTGCTTTGGCCATTATGAAAAATTTTACAATTAAAAGTCAAATGGAGTAGCTATGGTTCAGACATCCTGAAAAATAACTGGGTGATACTACGGGTGTAATTTCAGATTGGACATTGTATTGCTGAACAGTTGAGTTTTCTGAGTCAAGGCTTGGATGCTACCATTTTCAAAACAATGTCTGCTGAAAGCTAGTGAAAAAAAAAAACACACTGATTAAAACCACCCATCCTGGCCAGACATCATGGTAACCATTTGCATGAGTTGTTTTATGACAGGAGATCCTGATAAGAAATACAGAACTGATGAGCCACCACTGACCGGAAAAATTTGGACAAAGTCTAAAGAGACACTGCGTGTCGGTCCACTTCCCAGAATCCTCGCTGACATCCATCTTGGCTGAACAATGACATGAAGCTCATTAAAGGCCCATGATTGGGCCTCTTTTGGGACTAGAGACAGGGGGGAATGTGGTGTGTAAACAAAACAGCTTCCGTGACAGGCTGCTGGGAGATACAGCAGGCCCTAGCTGCGGAGACCTCCCCCATCCTCACACCTCCCCGTACCTTACTCCGTGACAGCCTGCTGTGATATACAGCCTGCCCTAGTTCCAGCGACCTCCTCCACCCTCACCTCATACCTCCCCCCACAAGCCAGGAAAGTCCCGCACGCGCCAAGAGATAGACCATCTAGGGCAGATGCGGTTTAAACTGACCAAACATTGATTGCCAGCTATAGCAATGCTGTAACAAAGAACTGCCTGTATAAAAGCAACTGTGATCTGGAGCGCGGGGCTCTTGTCGGATTCCACTTTTTGGATGAGACTTGCGCCCTAGCCCGGCTAGCAATAAACCCCTTTATGCTTTTGCATTGCTGTGTGGACTTGGTCTCTTCAGGGGCTTGGGACCCGGAGAGTTTGGACTTAACAAATATAATTCCCAATTCAACACAATAATTTCCATTTAATCCTTGAAATTAAACAAATGCTTTTCAGTAATATATATTTAAATAGAAACTTAGATAGTTTCTTCAGTGTTTTATAAACTGCCATGCTCATCTATGTCTATCATATGGAAGGCCTATGGAATACCTGTCCATTTCCCTGTGGTGGTGGTTTAGTTGCTGAGCCGTGTCTGACTCTTGAGACCCCATGCATTACAGCCTCACAGACTGCTCCGTCTATGGGATTTCCCAGGCAAGAATACTGGAGTGGGTTGCCATTTCCTTCTCCAGGGGGATTTTCTGGCCCAGGGATTGAACCTGTGTCTCCTGTACTGAAGGCAGATTCCTGACTCCTAAGCCACCAGAGAAGCCCTCTTTTCTCTGTACATTGATGCAAATCTGACTTACTGGTTTTTTGTTTTTGTTTTTTAATATGTACTCATTTAGCTGCATTGGGTCTTGGTTGCAGCACATGGGGTCTTTAGACCAGGGACTGAACCCAGGCCCCCTGCATTGGGAGCATGGCAACTTAGCCACTGGACCACCAGGGGAGTCTCCTGACTTACTGTTTAAGATCTACCTCCTTTAGGAATTTCTCTATTATTTACGCTCACACAACCCTCACTGGGGAGTTTTCATAGATGTTCTTTATCAGATTGAAAAAGTTCTTTCCTATTCCTAGTTTCTTGAATGTTTTATCATGAAAGGGTATGGGGTTTTGTCAAATTTTTTTCTGCATCTATTATAATCATGTGATTTTTATTTTACTAATATGATGAACTAAACTCATTTTAAAAGGTTAAATCAACCCTGCACTCCTGGGGTGAACCCCACCTGGTTTAGTTTGCCAATGTGCTGCAGAGAATTTTTGCGTTTATATTCATCAGATACTGGTCTGGGGTTTCTTTTCTTGTGCTGTGTCTGGTTTTCATACCAGGTTAATACTGGCCTCAAGACATGAATTGGGATGTCCTCTCTCTCTATTTTGGTATTAAGTTTTCTTTAAATGTTTGGCAGAATCCAGCAATGAAGCCTGGGTTTTCCTTTGTTCAAAGTTTTTTAGCTACTAACTCAAATCTCTTTACATGTTATACAGGTCTAATCAGTCAGTTCAGTAGTTTGTTGTCTTTCTAGAAACTTGTCCATTGCATCTAAATCATCTAATTTGTTGGCATACAGTTGTTCACACCATTCCCTTAAAATCCTTTTCATTCTCTAAGGTAGTGATGTCACCTTTATTCACTTTAGTAATCTAGGTCTTTTTTTCTCAGTCGTGGTAAATGTTTGCCAATTTTGTTGATCTTCTGAGAACTAGCTCTTAGTTTTGTTAATTCTCTTTATTGTATTTCATTAATTTTCACTGAAATCTTTATTATTTCCTTTTCTTTTTCCTCCAGTGCGGAAAGGGGGAGAACTGGATATGGCTCAAATGCAAGAGAGTCTCACTGCTCTTACTGAGCTTTAATAGATTTTTTTGGCAGAAAAAAAAGCTTCTCTGTTTGTTGTATACTCTTATGACAATTCCCAGTGACTCTGAATGTTTGTTTTTTAAATAATATTCACTAGTTATGGTGGTTTCATTGAAAAGAGGGTCCAGTGGAGGTTCTCACACCAACATTTTGGAAGTGCTCTCCATTAATAATTGTATTTCCAAATAATCTGGTTAAAAGTGGGCAGAAGACTGAATAGATATTTTTCCAAAGACATAACAATGGCCAACAAGTACATGAAAATGTACTCAACATCATTATTCATCAGAGACATGCCAGTCAAAGCCACAATGAAATATCACCTCACACCTGTTAGAATGGCTAACCAAAAAAAAACAAGAGACAATAAATGCTGGCAGGGATGTGGAAAAAAGAGAGCCTTTGTGCACTGTCCACAGGAATGTAAATTTGTCCAGCTGCTATGGAAAGTAGGATGACGGTTCCTCAAAAAATTTAAAACAGAAAAACATTTAGTGATCTCATTTCTGGGTATTTATCCAAAGAGATGAAATCATTATCTTGAAGAGATATTTGCACTCCAATGTTCATTGTGGCACTATTCACAATTGCCAACACATGAAAACAATCTAAGTGTTCACTGATGAATGAATAAAGAAAATGTAGTGTACATATACAATGAAATATTATTCAGCCACAAATAAGGAAAACTTGATATATATGACAACAAAGATGGACCCTGAGGACACTATGCTGACTGAACTAACTCAGAGGAAGATAACTACTGTACTATCTCACTTATATGTGGAATCTAAAGCGACTGAACTCATAGAAAGAGACAGTAGTATGGCGGTTGCCAGGAGCTGAATGTGGGGGAAATCAGGAGATATTGGTCCAAAGATACTCTCGGTTATTAGATGAGTAAATTTTGGGGATCTATTGTACAGCATGGTGACCACAGTTAACAACACTGCACTGTTTACTTGAAAGCTGCTCTGAAAGTAAATCTTAAATGTTCTCACTGAAACAAATCTACAAGAAAATGATAATTATGTAAGGTGAAGAATATGTTAACCAACCTTACTGTGGTAAGCATTCTGCAATATATATGTGTACCAAATCATCACAAATATGTTTTACACTCACACAATGTTATATGTCAATTAAATCTCAAAGCTAGGGGAAAAAAAAGAATGATCTATTACATTTATAAATGGCTAATTCCCACTTAACAGCCTCAATTCTGTCTCCTGGCCTACAAAAGCCTGCTATGTATTTTTAATATGGCCCTTTCTGAAAAAAAAGTTTGTTTTCTTCCAGTTTTATTTTTACCTTTCCCACTTAGATCTATAATGTTCTTGCAATTGACTTTTGCATTTGGCATGAAGAAGAGGGTCAAGATTCATTTACTTCTTTTTGAATATCCAGTTAACCCAGAATCATTTATTGAAGGGCCTTCCTATCACTCTGCTGTTACCTTTATTAAATTAAGTGTCCATATAAATATGTGTCTATATTTGGATTCTCCATTCTGCCTCATTGTTTTAGTGTCCAACAACCTTTTATTAAACTTCCTTCTCCTTAATTAGCCAGAATCAGCTTCTGTTGCTTGCAGCCAAGAACCCTGACATGAATAAATAATTTCAGGACTCACTCCTTGAACCTCTCTGAGAAATAGCCTTCATTCCAACAGTTTGAAATTACCAGCCAACACTAAAAATCCCCATGTGTAAATCCTCCCCAAACCTCCCTTCTGGGCTCCAGACCTGTATACACAAATGCCTACATGACATCTCCACTTAGAAGTCTGAAAGGTAACCAAAAATACACTAATTCCTATTCCTATTCTAGGACTTAGCTTTAAATGCTATATCCTTAGGAACCAACACTGTCCTGATTCAACCAGGAGGTTATATTCCCATGGTTCTTACCTAGTTCTCTTCCTTCAAAGCATTTATCCTAGACTCAACTATCTGTATAATTATTTATCTGTTTTACCTCTCCAAGAACAAAGACACTGTCATGCTCGCTGCTACATCTTTCCACCTTGCTCACAGTGATTGGCCTATTTGTTGTAAGGAATGGAGAAAAACTTCCTGCCACCAAATCTAGGAACCTCCTGCTTCTCCAGCTAACCTTTCCTCCTTTGTCAATAAAGAAAGTATCCCACCTCCCACTTAATGCCATCTCCTCCATGTGTGCCTAGGTCCCATCTCCACTCACCTTCTCAGAATCCTTGAGCTATCAATTACCTCATTTCTCTCCTGTATCTTTTATTTTTCTTTCATTACTATTTCCTTCCTGCTAGCAATTCTTTTTTCTAACCTTTAATTATAAAAGTTTTAAAACATATTTATCACTCGGATTTCATAATTGCTCATTTTTAGAACACTTAATTTTATATTGGAGTATAGTTGATTTACAACGTTGTGTAATGTTGACTTGAGGCGACTTCCCTCATGGCTCAGTGGTTAAGAATCCATCTGCCAATGCAGGAGACACAGGTTCAATCCCTGATCTGGAAAGCACCCACATGCCATGGAGCAACTAAGCCTGGGCACCACAACTATTGCGCCTGTGCTCTTGAGCCTGGGAGCCAAAACTATTGAAGCCCATACCTCTAGAACCAGTGCTCACAACAACAGAAGCCACTGCACTGAGAAGCCTGCACACTACAACTAGAGAAAGCCCATGCAGCAACCAAGACCTAGCATAGCCAAAATTAAATAAATAAATACTTTTAAAAATTATTGATTTTTTTTGCCTTATGTGCTTCATCTTTTTCTCTGCTTGATTTCTTTAAAAATAAATTACTGGTACTATAATATTTCACTCCTAAATATTTCAGTATGCATCTTTGTCACACTAACAAGATGTACAGTGATTCCTTAATATCATATAGTATCTAGTCCATACTAGAATCTTCAAAATGTTTTTTGCAGTTGATGTGTGAAAGAGAAGTCAATCAAGGTCCACGTGCTGCATATGAATACCTCCCTACATCTCTTCTTTTTCATATTTGTATATTTGCTTCAGTGTTCACTTTTCCCCATTTTTTTCAACGGCACTGACTTAACAAAAGAACCTGACTAGTTCTCATTGTTGTTGCTGGCACCTAAAAACAAAACCACCATAAAACATATCCCCGCATCCCCTTCCAGCTACCATTTCCTCAATTTCTCCAACTTAGTATAAAGCTGGGATGAAAACAGTACTTGTTTCAGAGTTCTTGTGAGGGTTACACAAGTTAGTATGTGTAAAGCACTGGATACAGATCCTGGCACATGGTTAGTGTTAACCATTAGGTATCATTATTGTTACTATACCCATTCAACTTGTATTATACTCACAATATCTGCTTGCCCTATTTGAAATGGTGCTTTCCACATCCACTCGTCTACACTTCTGATCTGTTCCCCATAGAGTAACCAGAAAGATCTTGCAAATAACACAAATCTGGTCACATCACTGCCCTGCTTAGGACCTTTCCAGTTTTCACACCAGCTTTTTACTCCTCACCTCCTGACCCTTCACCCAATGTGTACTGATATATTTCACGTTTCTGGTTAGACATACTTCCTCCAAGATTTCAAAGACTCAAGTTAGTATGTCCCAACACATCTTTTATAGCACTCTGCATACTTGTTATTGGCATTTCTTCAGTTTTTGCTTAGAGTAACTTCCATTAGAAGGGTAGGATAACTGTTGTAACCTCAGCTCCTATTACATGGGCCTGGCACATATTTATGCTCAATAAATCTCTCCTGAAGGAATAAATGAAACGAATCAATCTTGCTCATGGGTTTGAGTTTCAACGATCTACACAGACACGTTCGGCACGCTGTGACAAATGGCGTACCATCATGCAGTATCCTGCCGTAATTGTGCTTCAGACAGGAAAAAGCAGCCTGCCAAGGGGCATGGAGGTCGCTGGATTCGAGACCCCGGGAGGCATAACTTCTGTCTTCCCTGTTCGCTCAGATGCTAGACTGGCGTATCACAGGCACCCGATAAACTGTGCTGAATAAACTTTTCTTGCAATGCGTGTGGCTGGATGTTGTGATCATCACAACACGCTCCCTTGCCTCTCATCTCCCAAGCCCAGGAACCCCTATGACTCCATCAGTTCCTTCTTCAAACTACCCACGCTCCAAAATGAGCCACGCCCCTCCCTCTTTCACGGAAAACCCACACCTCAGGTGTCTGACAATTAAAAGCAGCCATGGAAACGTGTACCAAGTTCCTAACCTACATTAGTCGCAGGCAGGGCCGTCCCCAGCTCTCCTCCTCATCTCCACTTCCCGACCCCCCAGACCCGGGGGGGTGTCTGTGGAACCATCTCCACCCCCTGTGAGACGAGAGTGGCTCGGCTTCGCCACCCAAGGAAGGGCCCCACAGAGGCGAGCCCTCGGCCGCCCGTCCGTCCCTGCCCAGGTGGTCCCCTCACGCGGCCCGACTCGGGTCCGCGATCCCCGAGCTCCGCCGCCGCCCCCTCAGTCCGGCCCGCCGGCCCCACTCACTGTTCTTGAGGAAGCGCTCCTCGTGAAGCACGGCGATGGCATTGACGCAGAGAAGGGCCGCCTGCAACAGCGAGTACAACGTGAAGGCCATGGCCACCCACCCGGAGGCCTAACTGACTCCTCTCCCTCGGCCGCAGGGGACGTGGCGCCGCCACGTCCGGCGCTTCCTATGGCAGCCGGCGAGGCCCAAAACGCGCTCTGAGAAGCCCCGCCCCCTCCCAGCGCGCCCTGAGAAGCCCCGCCCCTCCCGCCGCACCCCGAGAAGCTCCGCCCCGTCTGGCTGAGACCCGCCCTACGTTCCCCTCTGCGGGGCGTGTCTGCCGAGCTGTGTAGACCAGCGCTGTCCAAAGGAGCAGCCCAGAAGTGACTACTGAACATTTGAATTGTGTCTAGCCTTAACTGAGGTATTGTAAATGTAAAATACACCGAATGAAAACAGAACGTAAAATCTCCCAATAATTTAAAAATATTGATTACTTGTTGAAATGTTTTGATTATATTAGGTAAATAAAATGCAAACATTAATTTTTATTGTTTATTTCCACTTTTTAAAATTGTGGCAATGAGGATATTGATAATGACATGGAGGCTTGTCCAATACTTCCACTGGACAGCGCTGTGCTAGATGCTCCCAAGTGCTGTATGAGATATTAATAGGTAATTCCTATTTTATGGATGAAAAAGGCAAATAAAAGTTTTTATAAAAATTTAACTGAAATAATACGTGTGGAGTTGCACTCCCACAGGCCTCAAAGGTCTGTGCTTGCCCGAGTTCAAGACCAAGGAAAACTCAGGAGTCAGCAACAGAAATAATGATTTAATGGATGAGGGGGCAGGAGCAGGAATCTTCCTGTCAGAAGCAAGGCCCTGGAGTGACACCCCATGGTGGGCAGGATATGGCGGCAATCTTCACTTCCAGGGAATGGTGGGATTGGGGGTAGGGGGTGGGGTGATTACCAGTTGTAGAGCAATTGGCTGTCAGGTTGGCTGATGGTCACCAGGGTTACCAGGGAAACCAGGGGCATGGCCCTCACTGCCCCTTTGATAAGAACAATCACTGGCTGGAGTTGGGGCAAGCGTATGGGTGAGTGTAGGGTGTAGGTGAAGCAGGTCCTGGTGGAGCAGGGGGTTACAGAGAGCAAGAGAACAGCCATCTTGGGTGGTCTGAACTTACAACATGTCTTAAAATTACTGGATGAGAAACATTCTCTCCTTGATCAAACTCTAGCAGGCCTCCTGAGCCTTCTTTCTGACTAGGCCTCAACCTTGGACAGGAGAAGGCGATGGTACCCCAATCCAGTACTCTTCCCTTGGAAGGAGGAGCCTGGTAGGCTATATGCAGTCCACGGGGTCCCAAAGAGTCGGACACGACTGAGCGACTTCACTTTCACTTTTCACTTTCATGCATTGGAGATGGAAATGGCGACCCACTGCAGCGTTCTTGCCTGGAGGATCCCAGGGACGGGGGAGCCTGGTGGGCTGCCGTCTATGGGGTCGCACAGAGTTGGGCACTGAAGTGATTTGGCAGCGGCAGTGGCAGCGGCAGTCTTGGACTATAAAAACTGAAGATTCTCAACACAGATGATTTCATCCAATCCCCTATCCACATATTAAAAGACTTAGTTTTTAATAGCTCAATTCATCCCTAGGAAGACCCGTGTTATTGTTTAGTTGCTAAGTTGTGTCCAATTCTTTTTGACCCCATGGACTGTAGCCTGCCAGGCTCCTCTGTCCATAGGATTTCCCAGGCAAGAACACTGGAGTGGTTGCCCTTTCCTTCTTCAGGGAATCTTCCCAAACCAGGGATCCAACCTGCATCTCCTGCATTGGCAGGTGGAGCCACCACGGAAGTCCCTAGCCTCCCCTTAAAGTGCCTGCCTGAGAAAGCTCAAGGCTCCCCCCAAAATTTACTGTTTGTTCAGAAAATAGGCCCCCCTGACCACACCTTCTTAGAACACTTATGAGAGTGGATTTATGATTGTGAATCCTTCCCCTATCCCTTTGAGATATATATGTATATATGTATCTCCTACTGTTTAAGGGTGTCTAACTCAAGGACCTGAAAGCCACTCCTTTAAAATGTAATCACCAGGACTTCCCTGGTAGTCCAGTGGTTAAGAATCCACCTGCCTGTAGGGCACATAGCTCGATTCCTGGTCAGGGAAGATTCCACATGCCATGCAACAGCTAAGTCTGTACTTCACAACTACTGAGCTCCTGTGCCTAGAATCTGTGCTCCGCAGCAAGCGAAGCCATCCCAATGAGAAGGCAGTACACGAAAAGAGTGAGTGGCCCCTGCTCATTGCAACTAGAGAAAGCCTGTGCACAGCAATGAGGACCCAGTGCAGCCGAAACTAACTAATTAAATAAAGGTAAAAAATAAGGAATTGACCTTTAAAAAATAAAATTAAATGAAAAATAAAATGCAGTCACCAGGAACGATAGGCCCTCTATCTCCCAGTCTCTCTATGAAGGCAGAATTCTAATTTTGATCATTTTAGCTAATAGACACAGCTGGCCTAATCGGCATTCACACTGACCACCAGCGTTGGACACAACTGAAGTGACTTAGCACACAGCACACACATGCAAAGTAATCATTTCCTGAACTTCTCAGTTTCCCCTTTAAAAAGGGAAAAGCAGCATATCAGGCCCAGAAAGGACTTTGGAAGCCTGTTTGTTGCAGCTGCTGGAAGAGATTCTAGCCAAAACCACAAATAATTAGTTAAACTCCCAAGAAGAAATTAAGCTTAAATGGGCCAACCAGTTAGTGCCTACAGGGAAGAATAGATGTATCGTGTCCCACAGATATACATAAGCACTGTCTCCAAAATCGGCCCTAAGTGCAAATCAGGTAGGGACAAACACAGGAAGATAAAGTAAAAGGAATAAAAGGAACAACAGGATGCCAACAAATCCTCCAGTTTTTCAATGTCCACAAAGCTCTAGACACTAATGATAGAGATAGAAGGTCGTTCTTGTAAGTGGAGAATGACCATCCAGGTTTTCTATCCTGGGCTGAACAGCAGAAGGGGTACATGGGGGTCTTGTCTGGAAGCTTTGGTTGAGTGGTGACTCACAGGTTTTTGTGTTTTACTAGATTATTGGTTACTGAAGAGAGGGGAAAGAGAGATGACTGGAGATTAGGGGATGGATGAAGTGGAGGTGGGAGAAAAGCATCTCACAGTCACCCCTCTGTGTCCCCACCACTGGGTTACTCACATGATCTGATTCTGTTATTGTCAAAAGAATCAGGTTAACCTCTTTGGGCCTTTGTTATATCACCTATAAAATTAGGCAATTATGCTCTCTAGGGCTCCTTCAGTCCCCAAAATCTCTAGATCTAGCAAAAGCAGCTTAAAATATAGTGTACAATATTTGTACCAGGTTATCTGATTCATCACTTTTCAACTATCCAGGCTTGTAGACTAAGCTGATAACAGCAGATTATATCCTTAAAAAAAATTGTTCCTCTGATCTCCTTACTTCCAAAAACATTCAAATTCTAGGATTTTTAAAATGTATTTTTAAAATAGTTGTCTCGGCACTGTGCTCAGCAGTCCCATAGATGCGTCTCTTGCTTTGATAATGTTTGGATGGAATAGACCCAGGGACTCCCGCGCCCTCACCCTTATACCAGCCTCCCACCACCCTCCAATCTTTTGTCAGTCACAACCCTTGGAATCAGCCACTCAGCTTTCCCGGATCACCAAGACCAGTGAACATCATTTTTTGAGCGTAGCTTCTTATTACTGATCAACCATAAGCTCCCCAAATCATCAGAATCATTCCACTGAGGTGGAGGCCGATGTCATCCGCCTGGTCAATACACATCTGCTGGCCTCCTACACTTACCTCTCTCTGGGCTTCTATTTTGACCACAACAACGTGGCTCTGGACAACATGGGCCACTTCTGTGAACTGGCTGAGGAGAAGCAAGAGAAGGCCCAGCGTCTCTTGAAAATGCAAACCCAGCATTGCAGGAGCACCCTTTTCCAGGACACGCAGAAGCCATCTGAAGGTGAGTCAGGAAAACTCAGGATGTTATGGAAGCCGCCCTTCTCAAGGAGAAGAACCTAACCCAGCCCTTCTGGATCTGCACAGCCTGGGTTCTGCCCTCACAGACCCCCACCTCTGTGACTTCCCGGAGAGACACTTCCTAGAAGATGAAGACCACCTGACCAACCTCTGGAGGCTGGCTGGTCCCCAGGCTGGGTTGAGTGAATATCTCTTCAAAAGGCTCACCCTCAAGCATGACTAGGAGCCTCTGGAGCCCAGTGGCCTTTGAGGAACGCCCCCTAACGTCAGGGCTTCTGTCTGAAGCCTGTCTCTGCGCCCCTTGTTGTAGCTCAGTTGCTAAATCATGTGTAACTCTTTGCGACCCCATGAAATGCAGCCTTCCAGGCTTCCCTGTCCTTCACTGTCTCCTGGAGTTTGCTCAAGTTCATGTCCATTGAGTCGGTGATGCCATCCAACCGCCTCATCCTCTGTCACTCCCTTCTCCTCATGCCCTCTATCTTCCCAAGCATCAGGGTTTTTTTTCCAATAAGTCAGCTCTTTGCATCAAATGGCCAAAGTATTGGAGCTTCAAGTTCAGCATCAGCCCTTCCAATGAATATTCAGGACTAATTTCCTTTAGGATTCACTGGTTTGGTCTCCTTGCTGTCTAAGGGACTCTCAAGAGTCTTCTCCAACACCACAATTCGAAAGCATTAATTCTTTGACATTCAGCCTTCTTTATGGTTCAACTCTCACATCTGTAAATGACTACTGGAAAAACCATAGCTTTGACTATATGGACTTTCGTTGGCAAAGCAATGTCTCTGTATTTTAGTATGCTGTCTAGGTTTGTCATAGCTTTTCTTCCAAGGAGCAAGCGTTTTCTAATTTCATGGCTGCAGTCACTGTCTGCAGTGATTTTGCAATCCAAGAAAATAAAATCTGTCACTGTTTCTACTTTTCCCCCTTCTATTTGCCATGAAGTAAAGGGACCAGATGCCGTGATCTTAGTTTTTTGAATACTGAGTTTCAAGCCAGCCTTTTCACTCCTCTTTAACCCTTATCAAGAGGCTGTTTGGTTCCTCTTCACTTTCTGTTACTAGAGTGGTATCATCTGCATATCTAAGGTTGATATTTCTTCTGGCAATCTTGATTCCAGCTTGTGACTCATCCAGCCCAGCGTTTCGCCTGATGTACTCTGCATAGAGGGCTTCCCAGGTGACTCAGTGAGTAAAAAATCTGCCTGCAATGCAGTAGATGCAGGGGACAGGGGTTCAATTCTGGGATCAGGAAGATCTTCTGGAGGAGGGCATGGCAATCCACTCCAGTGTTCTTGCTTGGAGAATCTCATGACAGAGGAGCTTGGCAGGCTACAGTCCATAGGATTCCAAAGAGTCAGACATGACTGAAGCAACTGAACATGCACACTTTGCAAAGAAGTTAAATAAGCAGAGTGACAATACACAGCCTTGACATACTCCTTTCCCAATTTTGAACTAGTCTGTTGCTTCATGTCCGGTTCTAACTGTTGCTGCTGCTTCTTCTTCTTTTTTTTTTTTAAACTTGTGCTTCTTGACTTGCATACAGGTTTCTCAGGAGACAGTAAGGTGGTCTGGTGTTCCCATCTCTTTAAGAATTTCCCACAGTTTGTTATTATCCACACAGTCAAAGGCTTTGGCATAGTCAATGAAGCAGAAGTAGATGTTTTTCTGGAATTCCCTTGCTTTTTCTATGATCCAACGGATGTTGGCAATTTGATTTCTGGTTCCTCTGCCTTTTCTAAATTCAATTTGTACATCTGGAAGTTCTTGGTTCACATACTATTGAAGCTTAAGGAGTTTCGGTTGCCTAGCTGAAGGATTTTGAGGATTATCTTGCTAGCATGTGAAATGAGCAAAATTGTGTGGTGGCTTGAACATTCTTCGGCATTGCCCTTCTTTGGGATTGGAATGAAAGCTGATCTTTTCCAGCCCTGTGGCCACTGCTAAGTTTTCCAAATTTGCTGAAATACTGAATGCAGCACTTAAGCAGTATCATATTTTAGGATTTTAAATAGCTCAGCTGGAGTTATGAAATTCCATCATCTCCACTACCTTTGTTTTCAGTAATATTTCCTAAGTCCCACTTGACTTCACACTCCAGGATGTCTGGCTCTAGGTGAGTGACCGCACCATCGTGGTTATCTGGATCATTAAGACCTTTTTTATATAGTTCTTCTGTGTATTCTTGGCACCTCTTCTTAATCTCTTCTGCTTCCGTTAAGTCCTTAGTATTTCGGTTTTTTATTGTGCCCATCTTTGCATGAAATGTTCCCGTGATATGATATCTCCAATTTTCTTGAAGAGATCTTTAGTGTTTTCCATTCTATCATTCTCCTCTAGTTCTTTGCATCGTTCATTTAAGAAGGCTTTCTTATTTTTTAACCAACCTGGAGCCCTCGCCCAAGTCTTCGACCAAATGGAAACAGTAAAGATTTTGTAGCCAACAATTAAAGTTGTCTCAGTAAAGGAAAAATCAATCCGCAAATAAAAAACTGGGTAAAATGCATAAAGTATTCTCCAAACTGCTGGAAAAATAACATCTGGCTATTGCTCATCTAAAATTAGAGCTTGCTGTTTGGTGCTTGGTTTATGTCTATATGACGTTGTCATGCATTCACGTTAGATACCTTATTGGACAATACTGTTGAGGATGAAACTGTTTTTCCAGGCTTAGACACAGACGTCTCCTTATCATTTGCTTCTTCAAGTTTTGCTTTGCTGTTTTTTCTCTTCAGACTGTTAGATGGCACCCTTTGGCATCTTGGATCATCTTGCTACAGACTTTCTTTGTAACCAGTAATATGGAGTTAATGTTTTTATTCCTTTGACGAGTGCCTTCAATAAAGTTTCTTTAGGCAAAAGACAGCAATGGTTAAGATTATGTCTAGGGTAATATGTTTAGCCCCTAATTAGATGTGGGAAACAACATAGATGTAGAATTCAAACTTATCTTTTAAAGTTAAAATGACCCAGGGTGAAGTCAGTCCTTGGCTTTGTGAGAGACTGCATTAATGAACTAGAATTTTTACCCTTCTATGTATCAATGCCTTTGCCTTACCATTCTGCTGGTCCTTGACTTTGAGTTTGGCAATGTCTTGCTTTAGCCAATAGAAGGAGATGGAGGTAATGCTGATCCAGCTCTACCCCTAGACCTCACAAGGCCTTATATATTTCTCCTTTCCTTCTTGTGCTTCTGACACTGCCATGAAAAAATAATGCCTGAATTAGTCCACTAGTTCTGAGAGAAGAGCCACATGGAGCAGAACCAAATCACCCTAGTCAAGGCCAGCTTAGATCAGCGAACCCTCATCCAACTAGAGATTCATGAGAATAAATGATAATTGTTTTTAAGTTACTAAATGCTGGGGTTGTTCATTCCACAGTCTTTTTGAATGAAGAGATCTCTATCTACTCTCTTGGTGATCTAACTTATTCTAATAGCTTGAAAACATTTATATACTTCGCAGATCCTCAAATTTGTATCTCCTACCTAGAACTCACCCATGAAGTCTCAGTCATTATTTCCGGCTGACCACCGCTTAGGTGTCTAATACATATATCTCAAACTAACCCCAAACTGACTTCTGATTTCCCTCTGAAACCTATTTCTCTTGCACCACATTTCAGTCAATGACATCTCCATCCTTTCAGCTTTTTCTCTCACATTCTGTAACAGTCCATTGGGACATTCTTTTGAGTTGAATGTCAACATACAGTATATTCAAATCTGTCTACTTACCTTCTCTACCACTAAAACTCTGATCCAATTCACCATCATTTCTTGGATAGAGTAGTACTATAGCTCTTAACTGGTATCTATGTTTCTACCTTTGCCTCTTTACAGTTTATTCTTCCCAGAGTTGCCCAAGTACTTCTTCTAAAACCAATGAAGAAAAGCATTTATTTGTTGAGAAAATGGGGTCATCTGTCCTGTGAAACTTTCCACATACTGGGTTTTGCTGATTGTCCTAGATGACTTAAATGCTATGAACAGTACCTGTATTGCCAGTGAAAAATAAAAACACTTACTGATTGAAGAAAATAGTTAACATTTAAACTGACTAAAACCTTTTATTATCTCTATGAAAAATATCAGGTGTGTGATGAAGAAAATTCATGTCAGATCTTAGAATAATTCAATAAATATGTTAGCTGCTCTCTTTCTATGCCTATTTTTAAATTTCAGCATTTCTATTTCTGCATTCATTAAAAAACAGCTCATTAAGATAAGGATTAGATATGTTACTTATTAAATATTTAGAGTCACCATAAAGAATAAAAATGGATTATTGGTTTGTAACATTTTTATCCTAATGTATTTTAATAGACATATATATTATATTGTTTATATCTGAGATATGAATCAATGATGACTGAGGTATGTTTGCTTTTAATCCTGCTATTTACAATGGATACCTTGAATTTAAATGGGTTTATGGCAGCAGAATTCACCCAAATGGATTCTATTTGAGGTAAGCATTGGACTAAAATAGGAAAATCCCACAAGATGAGCCTCATTCATGTTTATGGATTCAAACAAGCTATTCCTGGTATGAGACTCAAATGAAACCATTTGCAAGGTGAAAGCTTGTATATTATGAAGCATTTCTGGAAATAGAGCTCTTGGAAATAGGAAGTTTCTTTAAAAAATTAAGATAAGTCATTATATCTATTTTCAAAGCGAATTAATCCTGAATGGCTATGTACAGTTACAAAACTTTGAGTAAATAACAGCAGATTAAAAAGACTAGAGAAACTAGTTATTCAGATGCGTATCTTTCCTTCCCTTACTTATTCATTTGTTCATTCTTTTTCTCAAGAAGTATTTATTGAATTTCTAAAAGGTGCTTTACATTGTACAAGGGGTTGGGTAAGATGCAATAGGCTAATCACAAATAGTAATCAGACATCCTGCTCTGATGAAAATTATCAACTAGTAAGAAAAATGAGCCATAGAATGCAAGGAATTACAAAGCATTAAATGCTTAGTGCTTAAAATAAAGAAAGTGAGAATAAAAGATGGTTTTGAACAATGTCTTCTAAACTTGGCAGATCATCAGAATCACCTGGGAGTTTTTAAATATGTGCTTTTCTACTAGCTCAAGATGGCATATAACGCACATGTATTTCTTTTGCCTATTTCCTAAACTCCATTAAATTATAAAGGAATAAAAGGGTGAGATACATTTCTAACAGTAAAGATATAGAAGAACATAAGAAATTCAAACAATCTCTGGAAGACGAAATAATAGAAGAAAGCATATCAATGAATGACACTCAGTAGATAAAGCTGTAGCCAAGAACGAACCATGAAAGGGTTCCATGGAAATAGAAGTCACTGTCTTGAAGAATTTCATGATAGCTCCTGATTCAGAGGTATACCAGAGATCCAGAAGCAAACTTGGAGCTGAAAACATGTGGGTTGACTGATGATACATCTATAAAATAGTCAACTTTCCCAGCCCTGACTCCCAAACTACTTGGACAATGTAGTGAACAGTCTGTATTTGCCCCTGGGCAAGACTGAAAGTACTTTTCTCTGAGGAAATTAAACTATCTGAGGAGAGCCAAGTCTTCTAATGTGCACAGTGCTGCTCTCAGACAGGGCCATTTTTATTTTGAAATTGGGGAGGCTGTTAGCTTGACAACTTATTTCCTACTAGCTGGGTCTACAGCTGCTTATTTCCTACTAGCTGGGTCTAAGCTGCTGATTACATACTTTTCAACATACATAGAGCTTTCAGCTAGATAATTCTCCCCACATCATTATACAAATAGTCATTCAAGTTCATTATTATTAAATATAAACAGGCAACCAGGACGCATGATGAAAATCAGCAACATTGAGAGGAAAGATAAAAATGAAAACTGAGTTCAGAAGAGGGAGCTAATTCAGGGGGATAAAGGCCAATTAGTGATAATGAAAGTGATTTAAAAGGCATTTAAACAGAGTTCCCTGCCTCCCCCTCCACGTACACAGAAACTTCTATACAAAAGGAACTATCAGAAAAAAAAAAAATGAATTCTTAAAGTTAAAAAATAGTAGTCCTCCAAAAGGGGAAGATAAAGTTGAAAGACTATTCAAGAGTACAGAAAAAGACATAGAGACAGAAAATATGAGAGAAAGAAAGAAAACAGGAAAAGTGAGTTTCATAAGGACAGAAATGCAGGAGAGGAAATAATAAGGAAAATTAAAATTTTCAGAGATGAAGAGTACATAAGTGTTCAAAGGGAGAAGATTTAGGGGATACTTCGTAGTTTAAATGCTTAAGACAAACCTGGACCAACCATCATGAAATTTCAAAACTTATTAAATCATAAATCATAAAATTTAAATCCTATTAAAAGAAGGCTCTAAAACATTCAAGAAAGGAGAATGTTATCTATAAAGAAATAAGAAACTTATTAGCATTAAATGTAGATGATAATCGTGTTCTTCTTTCAAGGTATTGAAAGAACAAAATTTAGAGCCTAATATTCTATAAGTCAATCAAATTATCTATTAATGGTGAGGGAAAAATAAAGATTTTATTTTATTTTTATTTTTTTGCTTTCTTTTTTTTTAAAATAAAGATTTTAAAAGTAAAGGAAAAACTAATATTTTCTAAACAAAAATATTAAAGAAAAACTTTTAAATGTACAAAAGACTCAAAGCTTTTGCCTAGTCATTTGACAAATATTTACTGAGTATCTATTTTGGCATTATTTTAAGCAATAGACATACAACAATAAACATGACAGAGACCTTTTCTTCAAGAAACTGATATACAGACAAGTTTCTAGGATTCTTTTGGAGAAAGTTATCTGAGGATGTACTCTGGCAATAGATGGCTGAAAAACAAAAGGCTGTAAGAATTGACCACTCCACCATGACCCTTCTGATGGTGTGATCACTCATCTAGAGTCAGACATCCTGGAATGTGAAGTCAAGTGGGCCTTAGAAAGCATCACTACAAACAAAGCTAGTGGAGGTGATGGAATTCTGGTCGAGCTATTTTAAATCTTACAAGATGATGCTGTGAAAGTGCTGCACTCAATATGCCAGCAAATTTGGAAAACTCAGCAATGGCCACAGGACTAGAAAAGGTCAGTTTTCATTCCTATCCCAAAGAAAGGCAATGCCAAAGAATGATCAAACTACTGCACAGTTGCACTCATCTCACACGCTAGGAAAGTAATGCTCAGAATTCTCCAAGCCAGGCTTCAGCAATATGTGAACCATGAACTTCCAGATGTTCAAGCTGGTTTTAGAAGAGGCAGAGGAACCAGAGATCAAATTGCCAACATTCGCTGTATTATTGAAAAAGCAAGAGAGTTCCAGAAAAACATCTATTTCTGCTTTATTGACTATGCCAAAGTCTTTGACTATGTGGATCACAATAAACTGTGGAATATTCTTAAAGAGATGGGAATACTAGACCATCTGACCTGTCTCTTGAGAAATCTGTTATGCAGGTCAGGAAGCAACAGTTAGAACTGGACATGGAACAACAGACTGGTTCCAAATAGGAAAAAGAGTACGTCAAGGCTGTATATTGTCACCCTGCTTATTTAACTTATATGCAGAATACATCATGAGAAATGCTGGGCTGGAGGAAGTGCAAGCTGGAATCAAGATTGCCGGGAGAAATATCAATAAACTCAGACATGCAAATGACACCACCCTTATGGCAGAAAGTGAAGAGGCACTAAAAAGCCTCTTGATGAAAGTGAAAGACAAGAGTGAAAAAGTTGGCTTAAAGCTCAACATTCAGAAAACTAAAATCATGGCATCTGGTCCCATCACTTCATGGGAAATAGATGGGGAAAGAGTGGAAACAGTGTCAGACTATTTTGGGGGGCTGCAAAATCACTGCAGATGGTGATTGCAGCCATGAAATCAAAAGACACCTACTCCTTGGAAGGAAGGTTATTGCCAACCTGGATAACATATTGTAAAACAGACATATTACTTTGCCAGCAAAGGTCCGTCTAGTCAAGGCTATGGTTTTTCCAGTGGTCATGTATGGATGTGAGAGTTGGACAGTGAAGAAAGCTGAGCGCTGAAGAATTGATGCTTTTGAACTGGGGTGTTGGAGAAGACTCTTGAGAGTCCCTTGGACTGCAAGGACATCCAACCAGTCCATCCTAGAGGAGATCAATCCTGAGTGTTCATTGGAAGGACTGATGCTGAAGCTGAAACTCCAATACTTTGGCCACCTCATGCAAAGAGTTGACTCATTGGAAAAGACCCTGATGCTGGGAAGGATTGAGGGCAGGAGGAGAAGGGGACAACAGAGGATGAGATGGCTGGATGGCATCACCAACTCGATGGAAATGGGTTTGATGGGCTCTGGGAGTTAGTGATGAACAGGGAGGCCTGGCGTGCTGCAGTCCATGAGGTCACAAAGAGTCGGACACAACTGAGTGACTGAACTGAACTGATAAGAATTGACCAAATTAAACTAAGCAGTCAACAGAAAAAACCTAAGATAAAAGATATATGTGTATGTGTGTGACTGCATGTACTCTTAGTCAAGTCTAACTCTGCAACTCCATGTACTGTAGCCCGCCAGGCTCCACTGTCCATGGAGTTTTCCAGGCAAGAATACTGGAGCAGGTTGTTGCCATTTTCTTCTCCAGTATGCCACAGTCTTAAAGAGCATCGACAAATTCTAAAAATAAATTCCAGGGAGGGAGGTGGGAGGGGGGTTCTGAAAGGGGAACACATGTATACCCAGGGCGGATTCATGTCAATGTATGGCAAAACCAACACGATAATGTAAAGAAAATGAATAAATTAATTTAAAAAGAAGAAATTCCATATAATAGATAAAAGTGAAAGTGAAAGTTGCTAAGTCATGTCTGACTCTGAAACCCCATGGACTGTCCATGGAATTCTCCAGGCCAGAATACAGAAGTGGGTAGCCTTTTCCTTCTCCAGGGGATCTTCCCAACCCAGGGATCGAACCCAGGTCTCCTGCATTGCAGGTGGATTCTTTGCCAACTGAGCTATCAGGGAAACCCCAGTAATAGATAAAATGAAAATCATCTGGAAGATAGACTTGATCAGGTGTGGTGTGGATCAATAGCATTCAGCAACACCCAGTTTCATCCTTCCTGTGGCAACCCACTCCAGTATTTTTGCTTAGGAAATCCCATGGACAGAGCCTGAGCCTGGTGGGTTGCAGTCCATGGGGTTGCAACGAGTCAGACACGACTTACAACTGAGCACAGGTATACAACATCTCTACATGGCTCAATGTTCCCTATGGTTAGGTAAGACTGTGTAAATGAGTCCTAGCCAATGGAACTGAATTTCATTTTCAGGTCAAGGCAGTTAATAAATAGTGGATTTTCTGTTTAATATTTATTCTCCTTTGGTAGCTGGATGGATAGACTGAAATCAGTGGAGGGCTCCAAAGATCTCAGGGTTGTTATAGTTACAGCAACTTTCCCTTGATCCACTGTGGAGTGTGGTATGATCAAGAAATAAACTTGTATAACGTTAACCCACCAACTGAGTGAGATTTCAGTTTTATTTGTTAGTGCAGCATTTCTTAATCTAGCCTAACTAAAAATATAGTGAAGAGAAGAGGAGGAAAAGGAAGAAGAGAAGTAAGAAGAGGAGGAGGGAGAGAAAGGAAAAAGAAAGGTCACTCTTGTTTCAGTGAGAAATATAAGCAGTCAGTCAGTTCAGTCACTGTCATGTCCAACTCTTTGTGACCTCATGGACTGCAGCACACCAAGAAATATAATCAGGACCCAGCAAAACAAAATGCAGACCAACAAACTGATAATGTCAAGTTGAATGTGGCCATCTGTGGGAACAGTGGCTAAGTTCCCAGGAGCAAATAAATCTGCAATGAATTAAAAAGGAATTGGCAGTGACAGGAAGGAGAAGACAGGCAGAGGCTTGAGGAAAAGGCAGAGTTCAAGAACTGTGGTGTGCGCTCAGTCACTTCAGTTGTGTCTGACTCTTTGCGACCCTGTGGACTGTAGCCCACCAGGTTCCTCTGTCCCTGGGATTCTCCAGGGCAAGAATACTGGAGTGGGTTGCCATGCCCTCCTGGGGAGCTTCCTGACCTAGGGATCGAACCTGCAGCTCCTGTGTCTAAGGCATTGAAGGCAGATTCTTACCTGCTGAGCCAGCTGAGAAGCCCTCAAGAACTGTGGTAGGTTCATTTATTCTTCAGTCCATGGCACTGAACAAACTACCTCCAGAGTCATTTTTTGGTGTTGGTGGAGTTAAGCTACCTTGAAATTGGACAAAACTATATAACAGATGGAAGTTTTCAAGTCAAGAAGCATTTGTCTGTAAAATATAAGCAAAGGACAGATAGAGACGTTGAAAAAAAGTGGGGAGAGAGAAAGAAGTGGTAATGACAAACGGAGTACAGCTCAGAGAGAAGACAGCTAGGTTGGCCACTTTTCTGTATGCTGAGTCTTCCACAAGTTTTGATAGTTCTCTACAAACCTGTATACAAGCTTAGATAATTTAAGACATCCAATTCTTTTAGGAAACACTTATGGAGCAGCTGCATTTATCCAGCCAAGAGGAATGCATTGTAGGACCAGGACCATTTGTTCCTGCCCCTTTAGGGCAGGAGTTTATAGTCTCATTGGGCCTACATAAGATAAAGAGAGTAATAAGAAACCCAAAGCAGGCCAAGTGACTGGTGCAGAAAACTAACTACCCTTAAAGCTTTTAGAGGAAGGAGAAAATCTGAAGATTTAGAACCAGAGCTGGGGTGGGCTTAAGCTGCTGACTCTTATGGATTAAACAGAGTTTAGGCAAGAAGAAAGGAAGGAAGAAGGGTTTTTCAAGAAATGGTGTCAGCAAAGGTAAGAAGGTTGAAATTGGGGACCAGTGTAGGAAAAGAGTCTGGCTACAAGATGGCAAATGTAGGTTGAGTCCAAATTACAGTCATACCTCAGAGATGTTGTGGGTTTGGTTCCAGATCACTGCAATAAACACGAAATTTTTTGGTTTCCTAGTGCATATAAAAGTCATGCTTATACCATACTGTGGTCTATTAAGTATGCAATAGGATTATGTCTAAAAAAGGTGTATTTGGTTTTCTTTAGTCACTAAGTTGTGTCCAACTCTTTTGTGACATTATGGACTGTACACTGCCAGGCTTCTCTGTCCATGGAATATGCCTTAATTAAAAAATGCTCTGCTGCTTAAAAATGCCAACCATCATTTGAGTCTTCAGCAAATCAGAATCTTTTTACTGGTAGAAGGTTTTGCATTAGTGTTGATGACTCCTGACTATTCAGGGTGGTGGCAGCTGAAGGTTGGGAAGGCTACTGCAATTTCTCAAAATAAGACAGCAATGAAGTTTGCCATACTAATTTTCGTCCTTTAATGAATGATTTCTCTGTAGCATGCCTTTTACCCATAGTATAATTTTTTTCAAAATTGGAGTCAATCCTTCCTTTATCACCCAGGTTGATGGCATATTCTAAATCATTTTTTGTCATTTCAACAATCTTATACAGCATCTTCACCAGTAGTTTCCATCTCAAGGAACCACTTTCTTTCCTCATCCATAAGAAGCAGCTTCTCATCTGTGAAAGCTTTATCATGAGATGCCAGCCATTCAGTGACATCTTTAGGCTCTACTTCTAAGTCTAGTTCTCTTGCTATTTCTACCACATCTGCAGTTAGTTCCTGCATTGAAATCTTGAATCCCTCAAAGTCATTCATAAGAGTTGGAGTCAATTTATTCTAAACTTCTGTGAATGTTGATATTTTGACTTCTTTCCTGAAAATACAAATGTTTTTAATGACATTTAGAATGGTGAGTCCTTTCCAGAGTTTTTCAATTTACTTCACCCAGATCCATTGGAAGAACCATGATCTGTGGCACCTATAGCCTTATGAAATATAATAATAAGATTTGAAAGTGGAAACGACTTCTTGATCTGTAGGCTCCAGAATGGGTGTCGTATTAGCAGGCATGAAAACAATGTTAATCTTATACATCTCCTTCAGAGCTCTTGGATGACCAGGTGATTGACAATGACCAGTAATGTTTTGAGGTTTTTTTTTCTGAGCAGTAGATCTCAACAGTGATACAGTTGAAATAGTCAGTAAACAATGTTGTGAAGCTATATGCTGTCATCCAGGTTTTGTTGTTCATTTATAGAGCACAGGTAGAGTAGATCTAACATAATTCTTAAGAGCCCTAGGATTTTCAGAACAGCAAATAAGCACTGGCTTCTCAACAGGGCTTCCCAGGTGGCACTAGTGGTCAAGAACCTGTCTGCCAATGCAGGAGATTTAAGAGACCTGGTTTCAATCCCTGGATCAGGAAGATTCCCTGGAGGAGGGCATGGCAGCCCACTCCAGTATTCTTGCCTGGAGAATCCCATGGACAGAGGAGCCTGGTAGGCAACAGTCCACAGGGTTGCAAAGAGTCAGATAAGACTGAAGCTACTTAGCACGCACACACGCATTAACTTCAATTTCAAGTCACTAGCTTTAATAGCCCCTTACCAGAGATTCAGCCTATCCTTTGAAGCTCTGAAGCCAGGGATTGACTTCTCTCTAGCTTTGAAAGTCCTAGATGGCATCTTCTTCCAATAGAAGACTGTTTCATCTACACTGAGTATCTGTTGTTCAGTGTAGTCTTTTGCATTGGTTATCTTAGCTAGATCTTTTAGATAATTTGCTTCAGCTTCTATATCAGCACTTGCTGTTTCACATTGCACTTTGATGTTATAAAGACAGTTTCTTTCCTTAAACTTCAAACCAAGCTTTGCTATCTTCAAACTTCTCTTCTGAAGCTTCTTCTCTTTCAAGCTGCATAGAATTGAAGAGAGTTAGGAGCTTGCTATAGATCAGGTTCTGGCTTAAGGGAATGTTGTGGCAGGCTTGATCTTCTATTCAGAATGCTAAAACTTTCTCTGTATCAGCAATAAGCCTGTTTTGGTTTCTTATCATTCATGTGTTCACTGGAGTGGCACTTGGAATTTCCTTCAAGAACTTTTCCTTTGTATTTACAGTGTAGCTAATTGTCTGGCACAAGAGGCCTAACCTCCAGCCTGTCTCCACTTTCGCATACCTTCCTCAATAAACTTCATCACTGGCTTTTGATTTTAAAATGAGAGATGTGTAACTCTTCCTTTTACTTCAATACTTAGAGGCCATTGTAGGCTTATTAATTGGCTTCATTTCAATGTTGCCGTGTCTCAGGGAATAGAAAGGCCCAAGGAGAGGGAGAGAGTTGGGGGAATGACTAGTCAGCGGAGCAGGCAGAAGACTTGCAACATTCACCTGTTTAGTTTGCCTTCTTATACGGCATGTTTGTGGCACCTCAAAATGATTAGTTTTTAAGTCTTCAGGTATCTAACAATATGATATCAAATCATTTTGGTTCTGGAGTAGCTACAAGGATTAGTTAGCCTAGGCTTATGAAGAGTTAAGAATAAAAAATTCAGTTCCAGAAGATGGAACACCCATCTGTTGTTGCCAAGATTTTTCCTTCTTTGTTACTTAATGTTAAAGGAAGGAAACCTCTTAGGAGTTCTGAGAATTAATTAATATCTCCCAAGGGATTTTTCTTATGTCTGTTGTTATTTACATAGCTTATTAAAGAAAAGAGCTCTCTTTCCAAACATTACGTTATTAATCTTTGTTAAATCAACCTCATACACTCAGGAAAGATGGGGTTGGGGGAAGGGAAACCAAAGTATATCAAGAAGGATGCTTGCAGATATCAGAAACAATTTGGGGACTGTGAGGGCTCTGAAAACCTGTTACACTATGGAATATTTTTCCTTTTTCTAAGCTATAGGAAAACCACATGGTTTTCTTCTAACATATTTTCCTTGAGTGGGGAACACAGAAAATGTCTTTCCTCTTACAACTTTAGACATAGATGTAGGTAAAATGGGGACTATGATAAAGCAACACAGATACTGGGTTAAGCACTTGTTCGTAGGTTCTACTTCTAGAGGTCTAGTCAAGTAACGTCATGCATTTGGACTTTTCTGAAAACATCTATTGAGTTGGCCAAAAAGTTCATTCAGGTTTTCCATACACTATCATGGAAAACTCAAACTTTTTGGCGAACCCAATACATTTCTGCAAACAGGACTCTTGACTATGCACCCAGGCCTTACAAGGACCCAGGAGTGCCATACAACTGAGTTCACAAAGACAGGGATGGATCTTTGAAAGTGATCTAGATATTGACTTTCAAGCCCAAGAGTGGCTCTGTAGCTCCCTCTTTTCATGATTGGCTGTTATGTTGTTAACACGTAAACTGAGGCGCATTAAAATTTGTTGTTTCAAGAGTTTATTTGATTAGACATTGATTTGAATAGGGCAGTGTCAAAGCTAGGTGGTTATGAGCACTCCAGACAGGGCCCAGGTTTTTTACAGAGAAGATGCTGAAGCAGAGCAAAGCAGTTCTTTGATTGGCTATAGTTTAAGCCTTATTTGCAGGAAGCCTAGTTGGCTGTTTGTGATTGGCTATTCTTGAGTTTCACACTCTTGGACTCAAGTGCATTGACTCTGGCTTAGGATTGGTTTGCTTACACAGGCTACCAAGCTATCAGAGTCACACCAGTCTACTTGCCTCCTCCTTTAATTAGTATAAGGTTGACTTTAGGAGCTTCCCTGGTGGCTCAGTGGTAGTGAATCTGTTTGCCAACGCGGGAGACTCGGGTTCAATCCCCGATCCAGGAAAATCTCACATGTTTCAGAGCAACTAAGCCCATGTGCCACAACTATTAAGCCTGTGCTCGAGAGCCAGGGAGTCGCAACTACTGAAGCCCATGCACCCTAGAACCCATGCTCCTCAATAAGAGAAATCACTGCAGTGAGAAGCTTGTGCACTGCAACTAGAGAGAAGCCCCTGATCACTGCAACTAGAGAAAAGCCCACCTAGCAACGAAGACCTAGCACAGCCAAAAATAAGTAAATAAAATTATAAAAAAAATAATTGACTTTGGTTTTTGCTGCCTCTGCTGCTCCGCCTCTCACAGCCACCTTCTCTCAACTCTGTTGTTTCTTTGCCTTATTGCTTCTTATTACTCAAAGCCTCTGCTTCCTCTTAGCTGCTGCTTATTAATTACTCTTACTGCTCCATGACTTCTGCTTATTGATTTTTTTTTCTCTGTAAGTATTTTGGCTTCTGTCCCTTGCCACGAGCTACTCACTCTGTAAGCATTCAATTCGGATTCTGTGAAGCCAAATGCAAGTCCAGGCACAGGCAGAAGTTGAGATCTGATTTATTTATGGCTGCCCTGGGTCTTTGTTGCTGTACATGGTCTTTCTCTAGTTGCGGCAAATGGAAATGACTCTTCCTGGGGGTGTGCTGGCTTCCCATTGTGGTGGCTTTTTCTGTTGCAGAGCATGGACTCTAAGCATGCAGGCTCAGTAGTTGCAGGACACGGCATGTGGAATCTTCCCGAACCAGGGATTGAACCCATGTCCCCTGCATTGGCAGGTGGATTCTTAACCACTGGACCACCAGGGAAGTCTGAGAAGCTGAGATTTGAACTGGGTGAGGGGAAACGTCATTCTTTGAGACTGAAGGGAAAAGGTGAGGTAGATACTTCAGTAGGTGAGAACAGGAAGTTGAGAGAGGTCATATCTAATAACTTATGTCTCCTTACTGGAGTATGATCTCTGTCTGCTGAGAATGAGGAAGAGGGTTTGCATCAAGAGCTTATAAAGCAGTGGAGAGCTAGACTAGCTTTAGAGGGCAATGGGAGAGGAACTGGCCAGATACAAGTGAAAACATGCAGAAGTGAAGCTGAGAGCTGAGATTCTGAGAGTAGGCAGGTCAAATCTGCCAGTGCCTCTGGGTTGTATGATTTCTTCTTGATTGCATGATTTCTGCCTTGCCCAACCCCTCCACCCTCTAAGTAGAAATGTTGGGGGCAGGTGAGAGGAGAGCTCAGGAGATGAACCACTTGGGCTGAGAGAGAAGAAAGGGTTAGGAAGAGGCTGAGAAGTTGGGAAGTCAGGGACTAGAAGTCTTGAAGAAGCTGATACAAATATAGAAAGAAAGGTGGCTGAGTTTACAAAGTAGGACAGTTGAATGATGAGAACCGGATTTCAGAGGTGATGCCAATAGTGTGGCCCATGCCGTTGACTGACTCTGGTCACAACTTCTTTGCTGCTCCTCTTTCCACTCTGAATCTGAGCTGGCCTTTGGACTTGACTTTGATCAGTAGAAAGTAGAAGTGATATAGTGCAAGTTCTGGAACCTAGGTCACAATAGGCCTTCTGACTTCTGCCTTTTCCTTCTTGGAACACTTGCCTTAGGACAGGTATGGCATGAAAAAGCCCAGGATGAGAGACCATGCATGGAATGAAAGGCCCTGACAGCTCGGCTGTCTCAGCCCATCCTTCCCTGTTGTACCTGTCTGCAGCCACAGGAGTGAGCCCAGGGGAGAACAGCAGCAGAACTGGTCAGTCAGCCTACAGACTCACAAAACACGCCAAATCATTGTTTTAAGTCACTAAGTTTTAGAGTGATTTAGTCTACCAATTTTTCACTGATACTCTCTGTGGGTGCCATTGTGGGCTGTTACTCCCTCTGCCTAGAACATTCTTCCTCCATCCTTGCATTCCATTCCCTTGCAGTCAATCTTCATTTGGCTAACTTCTTGTTTTTTAAGGCTCAGTTCAGTGTCATCTTCTTCTCCCAAAGTGTATCAATAAGAATGCAAGTGAGACATTAGAAGTGCCTTCTCAGCCTCAAATAGTCTAGGTCAGATGTTCTTTATGTTCTCAAGATATCCTGTGTGTTCCCATCATAGTTTCTACCGCATTATATATGTCTCTCTGTGTGTGCTCAGTCGTGTCCAACTCTTGGCGACACCATGGACTGTAGCTCTCTGGGCTCCTCTGTCATGGGATTATCCCAGCAAGAATACTGGAGTGGGTTCCCATTTCCTCCCTTAGGGGTTCTTCCTGACCCAGGGATCAAACTCGCATCATCTGTGGCTCCGGCATTGGCTGGTGGATTCTTTACCACTGAGCCACTTGGGAAGACCATTAATGTCTGTATCCTTCACTGAACTGCAGTATTTTGGGAGCAGGGATATCCTACCCCCAGTGCCTTGCACTGTGTCTTAAACATACATGTATTTGTTGAAGGGATTTTGAAATAATATTTTATCCTTCAGATGAAACCCTGCTTATTTACTTACAGAGAACTAGCTCTGTCGATAATATAACATGAACATAACCACACTGTTCATACCCAAGAAAACACTCCTATAGTAATGGCAGAGGTGATTGCTCATCAGTGCTCTTCCTCTTCTCCTTGCTCATCTATGTCTTGATGGTGGCTTAAATCTCACCTCCTCCATGAAGTCCTGTTATCCCAAACTGATTTCTCACTCACTCTATTGCACTCCCATAGCACTTACCAGCTGTCTGGTTTAGTAGTTCAGAGAATGGGTTTTGGGAATCAGAGTCTTGGGTTCAAATTCCAGCTGGGTTATTTACTAGCTGGACATATCCCATGAACCCTCTAAGAGCCAGTTTCCTGAATCTGTGAAATGATCCAAAGAACCCCTTCCTCATAGGGTTGTTGTACTTCATGATAAAGCTCTTAGTACTTGGTACACAGCAGTTCTTAGTAAAACGTGGTTATTATTAGCAATCATCTGATTTGAAGGACATGAGTCTAAGCAAGCTCAGGGAGTTGGTGATGGACAGGGAAGACTGGCATGCTACAGTCCACAGGGTCCCAAAGAGTCAGACATGACTGAGTGACTGAACAGATTAGTAATCAACAATGAAAGAAGAAGTGAAGGGCTGGCTAGATTCACCTGTCTTCCTAGAAGAATTTAGGAGGAGGCCTGTCTATTCCACGTGTCTTGCTGTTTGCTGAACCCAGGGTAGGCAAGGCATCAGCTAGGAAGCAGCTAGGAAGAAGCTGGAAGAATATGCGAGGGGCCATAGGGACTGCAGGGAGTCTTGTTGCCACAACAAGCTGCAGACATGCTTTATTCTTTAATGGTTGATGCCGCTGCAAGGCACGGCAAGGGCTTTTCAGATGGTGCTTGTATAGGCATGATGCGCGTGTGCAGGGCTATAATGATCTCAGCTGTTACATGACCATGCAAAGTCATTGTTTACAGAATGTGGGAGGAGAGAGCCTGACCACTGCCATCTTGGTTGATTGTTCTTTCCCTACACCATGGCTCTGAGCAGAACCACATTCATGCCATCGTGCAGAGCTGTCTTCAGCATCTGGGAGGATTCTTGGCAAGATGGCAAAGTTTCAGAATCCATCTCATGGGAAGTCCTTCCTAATGCATGAATAATAACAAGCCTGAATTTGTCATTGGCTGAAGAGGTGATTTTTTTTTAAAGAAACATTTACTTGGATTTCTTTAGCAGCTGTTTTGAGGTAGGACTTCCTCTCTGCAGCTCAACAACTATTCTCTACAGGTGTTCCATTCTGGGCTCTCATGGCTAGAAAAATGGATAGCTTAACCAGCTCACTTTTGCTGGTTCTAACAGCCCACATCACATGATGTGGGGGAACATAGGGTAATGGAGATGAAGTGCAATGAAAAGCAGGACAGTCTGTACCCTCAGAGGGAGAAGCCATCATCATGAGGTCATCTGCGAGGTAGAAAGATACAGGGCCTGAGCTGATAGGATGAGGGGCTCTAAGTTCTCCTTTATGAAATGAGAAGAGGAACTGAGAAGCAGAGTGTCTCTTTCCTGAATGGATTAGCCTCAATCTTTCAGATGAAGAAGAGAAAGAACTGGAGCTGGGGGACAAAGTGGAAGGATGAACGCAAAGGAGGCAGTGGGAGGAGAAAGGTTGACTTGTTGATTAGATGCTGGGCATTTTTTGGAAGGGTATTGCAAAACGATGTACAAATGATGTGATGGTATGTCTGCAACTGAGATTCTGTGTGCTCTTACACTTGGTGTACCTTTAGAGGGGATGATGGGCCTGAAGAAGATCTGAGTATTGATTCTCAACTGCAGCTGTACCAAAGAAACCCCTAGGAAGCTTATAACAATTCTGATGCCCAGGCTGCACTCCAGGCTAATCAAGTTAGTCTCTGGTGGTGAAAACTTCCCAGGTGATTCCAATGTATGGTAAATATTGGGAACCACTGACCTGAGCATACAGCTAAAAATAAGCATCATGAGAACTACAAATAAATATAACCCAAATAAGATATGGATCATTGCCATCATCCCAGAAGTTCTCTCTTGTCTTTTCCCAGAGATGACCACTGTTGTGATTTTTACACTGTATGGATTGGTTGAAACCATTCTAAACTGTCAAATAATTAGAGCATATACTAGCACAAGCTGGAATCAAGATTGCCGGGAGAAATATCAATAACTTCAGATATGCAGATGACACCACCCTTATGGCAGAAAGTGAAGAAGAACTAAAGAGCCTCTTGATGAAAGTGAAAGAGAAGAGTGAAAAAGTTGGCTTAAAGCTCAACATTCAGAAAACCAAGATCATGGCATCTGGTCCCATCACTTCATGGCAAATAGATGGGGACACAGTGGAAACAGTATCAAACTTTATTTTTTTGGGCTCCAAAATCACTGCAGATGGTGACTGCAGCCATGAAATTAAAAGACACTTGCTCCTTGGAAGGAAAGTTATGACCAACCTAGACAGCATATTGAAAAGCCGAGACATTACTCTGTCAACAAAGATAGGTCTAGTCAAGGCTATGGTTTTTCCAGTAGTCATGTATCGATGTGAGATTTGGACCATAAAGAAAGCTGAGTGCCAAAGAACTGATGCTTCTGAACTGTGGTGTTAGAGAAGACTTTTGAGAGTCCCTTGGACTGCAAGGAGACCCAACCAGTCCATCCTAAAGGAGATCAGTCCTGGATATTCATTGGAAGGACTGATGTTGAAGCTGAAACTCCAATACTTTGGCCACCTGATGTGAAGAGCTGACTCATTTGAAAAGACCCTGATGCTGGGAAAGATTGAGGGCAGGAGGAGAAGGGGATGACAGAGGATGAGATGGTTGGATGGCATCACCGACTCAGTGAACATGGGTTTGGGTAGACTCTGGGAGTTAGTGATGGATGGGGAGGCCTGGCATGTTGAAGTTCATGGAGTTGCAAAGAGTCGGACATGACTGAGCAACTGAACTGAACTGAACTTCTTATGTAGGACTTCTTTCACTCAGCAAAATGCTTCTGAGATGTACCCATGTTATTGCAAATATCATTAATTCACTTCTTGTATAACTCTAATATTTAATCATATGAATATACCACAATTTAAAAATTCATTTTCCTGTTGATGGATACCTTGGCTGTTTTCAGTTCTTAGTTATTATGAATAAAGTTGCTATGAACACTCTTGTACCAGTGTTTGTATACATATATTTTCATTTCTTTTGGATGAATATCTACAATTGGAAGTGCTGTGTCATAGGGTAGTTTTATAAGAAACTGCCAGAGGGCTTCCCTGGTGAAGAATCCACTGGTTGATGAGAGACGTGTGGGTTTGATCCCTGGTCCTGAAGATCCCACACACTGTAGGGCGACTAAGCACCAGCACAACAGCTACCGAAGCCTGTCAGCCTAGAGCCTGTACTCTGAAACAAAAGAAGTCACTGCAATGAGAAAACTTCACACAGTAACAAAGAATAGTCCCCCTCACTGCAACTAGAAAAAGCCCAGCAATGAAGACCCAGCACAGGCAAAGATAAATAAGTGAATGAATAAATAAATATTAGAAAAACTGCCAGATGTTTTCCTAAAGAGTTTACATCATTTCTATTCACATCAATAATATATGAGAGTTCTAGCTGCTCCACAACTTTGTTAACATTTGATGTTGTCAGTATTTTAAAATTTTAGTCATTCTACTAAATGTGTAGTGGTATCTTGTCATTTTAATTTGCATATCTTGATGGTTAATGATGTTAGTCACTTCTTCATATGTTTATTCATGATTAGTATATTTCTTTTGTGAAATGTCTGTTCAGTTCCTTTGCTTAACTGAATTTGGTTACTCTGTCAACAAAGATAGGTCTAGTCAAGGCTATGGTCTTTCCAGTAGTCAGGTATCGATGTGAGAGTTGGACCATAAAGAAAGCTGAGTGCCAAAGAACTGATGCTTCTGAACTGTGGTGTTAGAGAAGACTTTTGAGAGTCCCTTGGACTGCAAGGAGACCCAACCAGTCCATCCTAAAGAAGACCAGTCCTGGATATTCATTGGAAGGACTGATGTTGAAGCTGAAATTCCAATACTTTGGCCACCTGATGTGAAGAGCTGACTCATTTGAAAAGACCCTGATGCTGGGAAAGATTGAGGGCAGGAGGAGAAGGGGATGACAGAGGATGAGATGGTTGGATGGCATCACCGACTCAGTGACTTATCTTTATTAAGTTGAAGGAATTATTTATATATCTTAAATCTAAGTTCTTTGTTAGATACATGTTTGCAAATATTTTCTCTGTGACTTGCATGTTCATCTTCTTATTGGTGTTATGATAGGCAGAAGTTTTAAATTTTGATGAAGTCCAATTTATCAGGATTGTGTTTTGTTGTTGTTGTTGTTGTTGTTATTTGGTCTTTTGGTGGCTGATGCTTCCTATGTCTAAGAAATATTTGCCTGGCTCTGATTAATAAAGATATACTCCTGTTTTGCTCTGAAATGCTTATGATTTCAGGTTTTACAATTAGATCATTTACCTGTCTCATATTACATTTTGTGTATGGTATAAAGTAGAGGTCAAAGTTCACTTTTTTTTTTTCATTTCCAGATACATAAATGTTCTAGCACTATTTTGTTGAAAAGACTTTCCCCCTCATTGTGTTGACACCTTTGCCAAAAATCCAAAGTGTGGCCTGTTTTTGTGATCTCTACTCAGTTACACTGGTGTTTTTGCCAGTTCTGCCATACTTTGTTGTGACTGCTATAGTATAGTAAGTTTTGAAACTAGATAATATAAATTCCTGAAATCTTGATTTTCTTTTTCAAAATTGCTTGGGCATCCTAGGTCTTTTGCATTTGTATGTATTTATAGAGTCATCTGCCAGTTTCTCCCAAAAGTCTTCCTGGAAATTTGATTGAAATTGTATTGAGTTTATAAATATTTTGGGGGAGAATTGACATCTTAATAATAATGAATCTTCCAAACCACATACATAGTATATTTTCAAAGCATTTTAAATTTTTAAAATTTTTCTCAGCAATGTTTTGAGGTTTTCAAGTGTGAAAGTTTTGCATATCTTTTGATATAGCTATTCTTAAGTTTCTTTATAGGAAGTGAAATTCACTTAATATGAAATTGACTGTTTTAAAGTGACATTTTGGTGATATTTAGTACACTCACAATTTTGTGAATAGACACTTTCTATTTGGTTCCCGCTTTCATTACTCAAAAGAAAACCCTGTATCTATTAAGCAATCTCTACCAATTCTCCCTTCCCCATGGCCTGGAAACCACCAACCTCCATTTTATGCTGCTATGGGTTTGCCTATTTCAGGTATTTCATATAAATGGAAGCCTGCTTTCTGTGACCTTTAATGCCCAGTTTCTTTCATTTTGCATGTTTTCAAGGTTCATCCCTGTTGTACCATGTGTCAGTATTTCATTTCTTCTTACAGCTGAATAATATTTTATTGTATGTATAACCCCCACTTTGTTTATCCATTCACATGTTGATGGGCATTTGGGTTGTCTCTACAGTTTGACTATTGTAAATAGTGCTGCTATTTACCACACTCGTATACAAATATTTAAATAGTTGTTTTCAATATCTTTGGGTTTAGACCTAAAAGTGTAATTGCTGAATGATATGGTAATTATATGTTTATTTTTTTGAGGAACTTCCAAACTGTTTTCACAGTGACTGTATGTGAAATGAATTTTGAGGTGAAATGAGTTGAAGTGAGTTCATTGTAGTTTTGATTTTCCTTTTGCCTGGTGATTCATGATGCTGTGTGTTTATTGGGTGTCTGTATATCTTTTCTGGAAAAATTTCTATTCAAATCTTTTTCTCATTTCTTATTTGGGTTATTTATCTTTTTATTATCTAGTTGTAAGAGGTTTTCTTTTCCTGCTCCGTGAGGCTTGTGGGACCTTATTTCCCTGACCAGCGATTGAACCTGTGCCTCAGCAGTGAAAGCACCTAACCATTGGACCACCAGGGAGTACCTAAGAGTTCTTTACATATTCTGGATAATCCCTTGTCAGGTACATGATTTGCAAACATTTTCTCTAAGCTCTTTTTGCTTTTTTGATGGTATCATCTGTAGCACCAAAGTTTGTAATTTTGATGAAGTCCAATTAACCTATTTTTCTTTTATCTCTTCTGATTTAAGTATTATAATTAAGGAACCATTGCCTAACCCAAGGTCACTAGGATTTATTTCAGTATTTTCATTTTTATTGTTTGAGCTCTGTGGCAGATTGTACTTCAAGTAGCACTGTCTTAGAGTATTTATCTTTCTAGGAATAAATTATACCTAAGTCAAAAGAATCATGCTAACTGGTGGAATTTCAGCTTCAAGTGAAGTTGGTGAGGGGAGATATTTTTGTTTATGAGAGGTCTCTAGCACCCTTCAGATTATGTCAGTCAGGGGACTTCCAATTCACCCATGTGCACAGGGTGTCTTGCTTGGCTCACTTGACAGCAAGCAGTGGAGTTTAGTGGTTAAAAGCAGAGGTTAATGTCATAATTGTGAAAGGTTCAAATTTCTGATTTTCCACTTACCAGCTGAGTGACTTAACTCCTTCCAGTTTCAATTAAATAGTTAAGAACTGTAATCTCTGCCTCAGAGGGTTGTTGAGAAGATTAAATGAAATAATGCTTTAAGACACTTAGTACAATGTTCCGCTTATTGTCATCACTCCTTGAAAGTTGGCTGCTTTTATTATTACTGGCTGCCAAGTAATTGGGTGATAGTGCCATATAAGTAGAGGGATGAGAAAGCAACCACATATAAAATCACAGTTTCACCAATGATGGTTTAGTATTGAATTCAAAGAGTATTTAACCATGTTTTTAAAGCACACGATTTGGGGGAAATGTTGATTCTTTATAAAGTCAATCTCTAGAGGGCCATAAAAGCTATTTTAATCACTACAACTAATTACAAGGAAGTATAAATCAATAAACTTAGCTAAATGGTCTAAAATATAATAAAGAAAGCCATCATTAACAATCATCCAGGAAGCCACTGTCCTTAATAGTGAGATGATATAAAAGTTGGATGAGAAGAATGAATTTTATTATTTGGAAACTCCAGCCATTACCAACGCTTTCAGGGAAGTTCTTAATTTAAGACTGAGTTGTGAATTTTCAGAATGATTATTTACTTTAGGTAACTTGAGTTTATTACCTCTAAATTACATGTATATGAGGCCTGGTATGGAAATTTGCAGAAAATATTTTCAGCTCTTATTGTTCTTCCCATCCCTTCTCAGCTCTAAACCAGCCCTCTTTCTATTCCCCCTCCCAAAGCCGTAATACTGTTTCAGATTCTAGAGTCAAGAGGCACTTGGAAAGCTTTAGCTCTCTTCTAGTCTTGTGTGGTGACCCAAATCTGGAGTCCCAGGGCTACCACCTGATCCCAAGCTTACCTTGCTGCTCTCTGAATAGGAGAACCAGTGTCCCTATGGGTTCCTAAGCCAAATCCCTCTCCACCTGGCACATCCCAGAGTCAAGGAGTGAGCTTGCTCCTTGCCACACTATTTGTTCTCAGGAATGTGTTTCCCTGAGGCTGAAACCTGCCCATGAAGGCCAAGTCAGCAGCAGGGGACTGTTATCATGGGTAATGATGATCAGTAGCCTGCTTCAGAGATGCCTGTGCTGTGGAGCTCTATTCCCTTGTGGGTTCCTGGCTACGTACTGATCACAGCTTTACTTGCCTTTCAGACACTGTACCTTCCCAACCCAGTTTCTGTGCTACTCTGGGGGAGCAGATCAAGTTCAGCTCCAGCTCCTTCCCCCATATTTGTTGTTGTTCATTTGCTAAGTCATGTCTGACTCTGTGATCCCATGGACTGCAGCATGCCAGGTTCCTCTGTCCTTCACCATCTCCTGGAGTTTGCTCAAATTCATGTCCATTGAGTCACTGATGCTATCTAACCATCTCACCCTCTGCTGCCCCCTGCTCCTTTTGTCTTTCCCAGTATCAGGGCCCCTTCATCTTTACCTGTCTATATTGCAGTCAGGGATACCAGACAGGTTGTAAATCTGCTCAGCTGTGATGATGGAGCCAAGAGATTGAGTAGGAAAAGCTGTCCATGGTCATAAGAACTGGATTTGAGACTTTACTCATCAACTAAATAGACTTCAAAACCCTGTGACTTCCTTTAGTTAAATCAATGGGCTAATGAGGAGGTACAATGATGTAAGCAGAATAAATATGTATTGGAAAGTTGTCACACAAACAGGAAGTTGTGTTACTGTTGGCTGATCAGAGCTCCCAAATAGAGGAAAAGGTTTTGTAATCAGTTAGAGTTAACAGAACATCTAAAATAGCAGTGGTTAAACAAGATAGAATCTAATTTCTCTTCAATACAAAAGAAGCTTGGAAGTGGGCACTCCAGAGTTGGAATGGGGGCTCAGTAGTTGTCAGGGATCCAGGCTTCTATTATCCTTCTGTGCCACACTAGCATATGGCTTCTGTCTCAGAAATCACCTTCATGGTCCAAGAAGACTTCTGAGGCTTCCTCCATATTACATATATCAGGAAAGAGAAACACTGCCTAACTAATCAAACTCTTTCAGAGGGACCCTCCTGAAAGTTTCACATATTTCTACCTTCATCGTCTTGGCCACATCTGACAGCATGTAAGCTAGGAAAGGTAGTCTTTTATCGGGGTGCATAGCAGTCTGAGAATAGTCTGTTGGAGAGCAACCAGCAATTTGCCACATAGAGGCATCTGAAACCAAATGAAATGTCAAAATTCTTTGAGTTTAAAGTAGTAACGGTGAAATGAGCGGCTCTTATGAATGGCCCAAATAAAATAAATGAGATTCACTGAACTTGTTCAGCAAAGGATGTTTTGTGTCGCTACTGCATGCCAGAGACTGTTCTCAGCACTAGGGAGATGGTAGTGAGCTGAAACAAACCTTCCCTGCCCTTATATAGTTTACAGTGTATACCTCCCCAGAAGGAGTGTATAATTGCAAACTGTGATGTAAGATGATGATCTTGTAAGATGGTCACACTTGAGCTTTGTGCACTCAAATTTGTAGAGTGAGGCAAAGGAGCTCTCTTCATCAGGTCTGAAACTGGCTGGAAGTACCTGCAATGCGGGAGATCCAGGTTTGATCCCTGGGTCAGGAAGATCCCCTGGAGAAGAGCATGGCTACCTACTCCAGTATTCTTGCCTGGAGAATTCCATGAACAGAGGAGGCTGGCAGGCTGCAATCCATGGGGTTGCAATAAGTCGGGCATGACTGAGCAACTAACACTTTCACTCTCATCCCAGTGAATGATGTGGTTACCTGTCCTTAGAATGGCTATGGTTTTCCTCTTCTCTGATCTTCCTCACTGCTGACCAAGGCTGCTTTAAATTGTTACCCTTAAATGAAAGTTTTCCTCTCTGCTTGTTTATATCCCCTGTAGCTAGGAGAGAATTCTTGTCTATTTTCCAAAGAGCTGAGGCTGTACTTCTTATACAATTTAAGGAAATTGGGATATGATGTCCCATTCTCCTTGCCTGTGGCAAATAGATGAACAATTGCATTCTGAGGATCAAAAGCATCAGTCTGAACTATCTAGTCTATCCCAATAGAATGGGTTGGGACTTCTCTTTGATTTGCTATTGCCCTTTCTGATCTTATAATTTCATTTGGAATTAAAACAGAACTTTTATCTGCAATGCTCATATTCTACATTTGCTAATATGTGGGCTAACCTTGGAATGATAAAATAGTTGAAGTAAAGAGTACAGCATTTTTTTGGCTGTTATTTCATGGAGCCAAGGATTTTATTTGTCCTTCTGGAGAGTAGCTTTATTTTTAGCCCCATGTGGTGTTCTAGATGGATGTTCTGTCTGCTTCCACAAGGCAGCTCAGATAACACAATCACATCCAGTTTTAGGGACAAATTCTTTTTGTTCCAACTTAGAAACATCAAGCATTGCTAGGATACAGTGCTAGAACAGAGAGGAGGCATTTACTCTGCTCAACAAGAAAACAAATGGGTTAATGATGTTTCCATATTATATGCTGGATTTCCTTTTGGAGATTTTGGTACATAACTTCAGGGTTGCATGGAGGATTGATAAGTGCCAGTGTTTGTGAGGAATAGACTCAGTCTAATTTAAAAACAACAAAAAACCTTGAAAGACTGGGGGACTCTGAGGCCACGAGAAAGAGAAAACAGGAAAGACGCAGAGCTGGGCTCCCACGGAACCTGGAATTTAGCTGGAGATGCACAAGACACTAATGTAGTTTCAGCATTCTAGCAGCAGAGGTCAATGGGCTCCCACTCTGAACTTGACCATTAACTCAATTCAGGGCTACGCCATGAATAACTTGTCTAGGCTCTCAGACATATTTTAAACTATCTGGTTCTAATTTCTCTTTTGCTGCAAGATCATTTGCTGGTATTTTAGCACGAATAACTCTGAGACAAATAAAGCTGCAATTGGAAAGAAAAAAATGACATTTCAGGCTTGCTTGTGCGTGCTAAGTCGCTTCAGCCGTATCCGACTCTTTGCGACCCTATATACTGTGACCCACCTTGTTTACAGGGCAGCTTAAGAAAAAGACTTTAAATTCATCTGCAAATCTTTAGTTATTTCTCCTCTGGAGCTTCTGCTCTGAAGATGACCTCTGCTGTCCCCTGGTGGCCGGTCATGAAGCCAGGTCTGTGCCTTTCCTGTCACTTCCGGTGTTACTGGGTTACAGTACAAAGCTAAGGATGCTAGGCTTTCATCCCTACGTGTAATCTAAAGCTTCTGTAGGAGAAAATTCTCCATCAACTTGACTGACCAGCTTTTCTCGTCGTGCCAAGCATGGGTGCCAGTTTCAGAAATGTGTGTCATGTCCGAAAGGCTGTGTGAGCCTCATACCCCCGCTCCTGGAAGAACCACCTCCTCTCTGTGGTCAGCTGCAGTGTCTTCACGCTGTTTTTTGCTAGTATCACTGGGGACCTGTCCTCAGACCCCAGGACTTTGATTATATCCCTTCTCTGATCCAGCTTCCCATCCTTCATGGGCTGGGAAGAAAACCACTGATGAGTATCCCTCCTTTGGTTTCTTAATGTGGCAGCTAAGGATAAGAAAATTTATCTCAAGGGTGGGCTAATTGTGAAGCTTGTTTTGATAGTTCACGATAATGAAGATGGTGGGGGATAAGTATGAAATATCAAGGCAGTGCATTTTAAACTTCATCTGAAATCTGTCAAGGGATGCCATTGGTGAGATGCCTCTTCAGTTAGGATGGTCTTTAGCAATTCCAGGGCAGAAGAGCATCCACTGGAGACTTCCATTCAACTCAGAATTACTTTAGAAATCCTGGCTCCAGGGGGTCACCGTTTTGGCCTGTCTATCTCTTTCATCTGAGAGGCAGAATTTTTGGCATAAAATTATCTCACAGACTTTGATTCAACATCACAGTAAGGAGAAAGGCACACTACCGACTCCCTCACCAATACTGTTAGAAGACACAGCCAAAATTTAGAACCTTTCCTTATCCATACAAAGATACCATCATGATGGGGAGGACTCCAGCTGCTGACAATGGCCAAAGACTTAGACTTTAATAACCATTTCTGAAGGAATTCCATTTCCAAAAATAATGTATTCAAACATTTTAAGCAAAAATAACTCTAAAAAGTATTAGTGTTGCCCCTAAGCAGATGTTTAACTACATGAACACAACCTTTACTTCATAGTTTTTTTTATTATAGACTTTTTTATCCACATGAATGTTAAAGAAACTACAACAGAGTTAAATACCATTTTTGATAACATGATTATATTCTTAATTACACTCAATATTAGACTGTAAAATATTTCCAGAGGAATACAATCTTCATTCATACAGCAGGCAAAGTACCAGAGAGGAAGGGGCCACACACAAGTCTGTCCGGTTTGCTAGGAAAAGCAGGTTCGAACGGCTGATACCATCCTAGCTGCTGAAACGTGATCCCGGCTCCTAGGACAGGTCTCCCGTTGTCTCTTTCATCAAGAATCATTCTTCAGATGTAAAAGGCAGTCTTGTAGAGCTGTGCTCTCCTCGTGTGCAGCACTGAGATCCCCGGGGGCTGTCCATGGATTTCCCACCCTGGTTGGCTAACGGGACTCCCACACTCGGGGTTTGGGTGGCCTTTAAACACACAGGCTCGAACTTTGGTTCCACCAACAGATGCGACAAGCGTTGACTGCTCTGGTTGGCTCCCCCCTCCCCCCACTAGTGAATGGCCGCTACAGTCTATTTTACATGGTTGTCCACGCTGCTTTGAGGTCACTTGTCCTTGGGTTCTCCTGAGCCTGATTTTGTATCTGTTTCCCAAGCCCTTTCCATTTGCAGTCTCTGTGCGGGTCCGAAGTGCTCAGGGGCAGGCTGTATCTTACAAGAGCACAAGAGGAAGTGCTTCTGTGCACCTGGAACAAGACAAAAGCACTGATCGACAACCTCAGTATGGTACAATCAAGATAATTTTAAAACATTTAAAGTAATATTCAGTATATCCTTAAAAGGAGACATTTTTAGTACAGTTTGGATAAAAATGTTTGAACAGTGACCATGAAAGCATCTTCCTTTCCCCATGTTTGCCTGCTACCTTAGATAATGCATCTCTGCTGACACTGAGCCAAACTAGAACTATTACATCAGAGCGGGCCGGCTTGCTACCCTTACTTCACAGTAAGATCATTTTGCTGGGCTCCAGAGGCTCCGATTTGTTGCAAGCAAACATTAAGAGAGACAGCCTGTGGTAAAGGGGCAGACAGAGTTACAAGCACTCTGTCTGTAAGTCAGAGTTACTGCTGGCTTTGGCTGGATGGACCAAGTTATATCTGTTTTTCTTGTCCTGGGTGTTAGGGCAGCTCTAGAGGTCTGACTGGAGGTTTTGCCATTCAGCATCAATGAGGCCACTGGATCGGTTTATTAACTGCGCATTTATAACTGATAACGGAAGATGTGAATTAAGCCACGATTTCAGGTTACAAGTCAGGGGAGAGTGGGTGAAGTGTGGGCCACCCGGTTCAGATCCTGCCGCTTGTTCGCAGTGAGACCACACAACTGACTCATCTCTGCCTTTCTGGCTGCCCGGCTGTAGAGTGGGGAGAGCAGCAGTACTTCCCTCAGTAGGTTGACGATTAAACAAAATAGTTGATGTAAAGCACTCAGACACAACCGCGCTACTGAGAGCACGCGCACACACACACACACAGAAATACCGTGGCACACTCTCATTCTCAATGGAGACTCTCGTTTGACACCAGAGGAGAGAAACAGACATGCTACCCAGCCCCCACCCTTTATTTCTGATCGTTAAAAAACAAAAACACAAAGTGTTCAATTACAATTCCTCCACACCCTTTTAAGGCCTTTTTCTTGCTATTTTTTAGTAGCAGTTATCCCAGAAGTGCAGTAAAAATGACAGGAGTTTACCAAAGAGCTAGATGTTGATGTTGCTGCTGCTGCTAAGTTGCTTCAATCAGTTAGCATAGGGAAAAAAATATTTTCAAACTCTCTAGAAGGATGTAAAGAAGCAATTGGTGATGAAGAAAAATGCAGACAGAAGGCCAAAAGTCAGTGGGTTATACCCTTGGGTATTATCTAGGGTTTTGAACAGACTTTAATAAAAGCAGCTCATATGTGGGAAAGAAGAGAGAATTTGGCAGAAGACTGGCATTCAAGAGTGGTAGTCAACATTTAGAGCTGACAGAGGTTTTGATCAGGTTTGGCCATCCACATTTCATAGATAAGAATGAGCCCCAAAGATAGTAAATGAAATTACTTAAGATGACATAGGGGAGTAGTATCAGATTTAGAAGCCAGACTTTCAAAACCAGCCCAGTGATCCTGGAAAGACAGAGAAGGGGCTTAGTGTCAAACAGACCTGTACTGAATCCTGGCTTTGTCACTTTGTAGCTAAGTGACCTCACTGAACCTCTGTGTTCTCATGTATGAAATGAAGACAGTAATAGGATCAACCGTAAAGAGTTGTAAGGATTAAAAGAGAGAATTCGACGCAGTATCTGGCATGGCTAGTGCTCAGTGAATGCCAGTTATTATTATTTCCAGCTTGTTCAGCAAGTTTCTGTATGACTATGAATGAGCCATACCTATGATTCACTTTTTACTTGTAAAAAATGATCCAGTTCTCTGTGAAAGACATAAGTGTTACACTGGGTCACAGGGATGACATTTGTATAATGTTAAATGGAGTTTGGGAAAAAAGAATGTAAAGTAATATTAAGTTGGTGTTAATATCATGACATTTTTATTTGTGGTGTAGATTTCACAAACATTATACTGGAACCTCTGTGTAGGAACTGGGGCACATTAATGACTGAAGGTAAGGAAGACAGTCAGGAATAATTCCAGTGTTAAAAACAGTTCCAGATGAAAGAATAATATGAACAACAAGCTGCAATATTTTTCAAATCAGTTCCATTGTACTTATGAGCTCCCCATAAAGCAAATGCACAGAACAGCACAATGTCTAATCTACAAGGATTTGTTGTAGGAGGTAGTTTGAAGATAAATAAAATAAACTACAGTTTACCCAGCTGGTAGCTAAACAAATAGAATTCATTGCCCCAAAGGGGGCTATGTCTAGGTTGAAGAAAGGTTTCGATGAATGCATGGATAATGAATCTGTAAGGAGTTATCAAGGGAAAATTAAGAGTTATTCAGCATACACATCTAACTTTTGAGGTTGGTGTTGTTAAAAACAGCAATTCGACTCTTCTGATGGAACTGCACAGTTAGTCCCTTGGTATGGGTGGACTTTTATTTTGATTGGACATGGGATCTCTGGTGTCCTAATGCAGGACAAACAAGATTTGTAGAGCAGTGATATGTGGCAGTACTTGCTCAGCTTATTGAGTGGATTGCCTGCGGTTTTGAAAAGCTTCCTCCTCTTAATAGTCACACTGGAATCCACTGGGTGGCAAGAACACAGCACACTACCTTAAGGGTCACTCTTGCATAAGACATTAATGCATCAGTCCCTAATTTGGAAACCTGTGGTCACTCAGCAAGACAGAATTTGTCTCTCTCCCTTGGTGTAATGATTTTTATTTTGTCATCTCTCCTGGGGTAATTCCTTGTAGGCTTGGCATGTTGAGAATCAAATATTGCCTCTAACAATATGGTTGTGATTCTCTGCTTGGCTGATTTAGCTCAGCATTTAAGTAACCACTAATCTTCTGAAAGCACCAGGGTCTACTTAGAGAAATCCCTGTTGTCTGCAAGGATGGAAACAAAATCAGCATGGAGGAAGCATTACTTACTAAACACAAGTCAATCTTTTTTTTCCCCCCACTTCACTGTATACTATGCCACCATCAAAGGCATGGTTTTTGGATGGTAAGTCTTTGTTTTGTAGGTGGAGAGCAGCTCACGTGTGACAAGTAGAGAAGATGAGTTGGGGAAGTGGACAGGTAAAAAGAGTTTATTGAAGTCCCTAAGTACAAATCAAACTACAGTCTAATGGATGTATCACAAAGGTGGAGTGAAAAAAGCCAGACACAAGAGAATGTTCTCTATAACGTCCTTTACTAAAGTTCAAAAACAAGCAAAACCAGTCTTGTGGGGCCAGGGGAGTAACTGGAAAGAGGCACAAGGTGGTAGAACCCAATTGAGTTCACTGAGTTTTGAGTTCTTGATTTCATGACTTGTATAACTTTGGTGAATATGCTATACTTCAATAAAAAGGTAACTTAGAAAACACATTCCAGTATTTACTCTTTGATTTGAAAGAAAAGTAGTTTGACATTTTCAAATTTTCATACATATGGGTTTATCAGTATTTGTTTGGATGATTCTTGCTCTGATTACCTTGATATCCTCCATTAAGATTTATTAGACTTAATGTCCTAAAATTATTGATTTCACACTGCTGGGACAAACCTGGTCTATAAAAGTGAGAAAGAAAGCACCTCAAATCAACTTCAGAATTAAGAAAAATACCTGAATGCACAGAACGAAGCCAAACTCACAGGTGCATTTGTGTAAGTGAATGACTTCATGGAGACGGACACAGAATGAGAATACCTGAGTGTCTCAAAACAGAATGACTTATTATCCGAGCAACTCTGTTGCTAAATATCTGCTCACAGAAGTCCCTATATAAGGACTAAGCAGACACTGCACTTAAAGTCAGGAGGCCTGGAATCTCTTCCTGGTTTTGCAACAGAGACATAAAACATCATATCTCTCTTCACCGTACCTCGCTACCTTGTGCATAAAATTAAGGGAAAGTATCTGCATGAGAGACTGTCTTGGAAAGAATTTTGAGCTCCTAATGAAATGTGACATACGTACAATTGTTTAAGACAAATAGTGAAGATTATCACTAATAAGGGGCTTCCCAGATGGTGCTAGTGGTAAAGAACCGACCTGCCAATGCAGGAGACATAAGAGACGTGCGTTCAATCCCTGGGTTGGGAAGATCCCCTGGAGGAGGGCATGGCAACCCGCTCCAAGTATTCTTGCCTAAAGATCCCCTGGACTGAAGAGCCTGGTGTGCTACAGTCCACAAGGTCAGAGACAGTCGGACCCGACTGAAGCCACTTAGCAGGCATCACTAATAAAGATAACGGCAAGAAGTAGAACTGCCATGTGTATATAGTAGAGGAAGCTTGTCATAGGCAGAAGAGGAACATGAAGGAAAGAAAAGGAAGCTGCATTGCATAGAATTTTTTTTTTTTGCCAATAAATTCTAATGAGTTGAAAATAGGTTCTAGAGGGAAGGAGTGGGTAGAATCATTCTGATGGGAATGAATAAAATTGATAAGTGACCACAATCCTAGCTGCATGTACAAACACCACCTCTGACATCTGAGTTTTTCTTGATTTAGCTGTTCTAGATGCTAGGTCATCCTAATGTATTGCTACAAAAACAACAGTGTCCTAGCTTTGCATTCCTTCAGTTCTAATAATTATATATATCTTCTTCTATATCATAAAAAGTTGCTTTCGAAATGTTCAGGTATATTCTGAATACAGTCATTGAATTTTTACTGTCTTCTTTCCCCTAGGTGTCCACAATTCTTGTCTTTTAAATTGTTGCCAGCTATGTGACACTGGATCTGGCTTCATCTGTAGAGAAACAAGGACTGCTTTACAGAAAGAACGGCTAAACCTGCAGCAGAAGTTCTCGAAGGTCTGCATCACCTGTAGTTATTCACAGCACCATTTGCCAATAAATCAATGAAAGCTGGATTTCAGCAAGAATTTTTAGAAGCAAAGGAGAGAGCAAAGAGGAAGCATAATAAGCATGGCTTCAGACACTCTGATTTCCTTCAGCGTACTGGGAATTGGGGTGTTAAGAAGAACCAGAAGGAGCAGAAAACCTCACAACAGAACAAAGATCACATGTGCAAGACGGAGTTGAGAATTTCCTTAGCTTCAGAAAATTTCCACAGAATTTGTAACATGCACTTAGCTATTTATTAAGGAAGTCCCAGGCCCAGAATGAAGTTCAACAGTGTATCGGCTTAAACACAGGATGCAGAACCACTCAGCCCCTGGTGCTAGGGGGCGAGCATCAAGTACATCAGTGAGGAGCACGACCAAGCAATTCAGAGAGTTTTCTGTTTTCAATGGGGAGCTCACCTTTTAGCTTTTGCTGAGATGGGCACCAAGCTTTTCTTTCCTGATCAAGCTTGCTGCATAGGGAATCTGTAAGATAAAAACAAGCAAAACTACCCAGGTGAGCTAAACTTGGAGACAGATGTGTAATGGAGACCCTTACCCATCACTGTGCCTAACGATTTGAATGCCAGTGGATCTGCCCTGAGGAGAAAAGGTCTCCATCCTACCCAGCAGTGTGGCGCTTCTGGGATACAGCATTCCTAAGACCCGTTAGAAAGCATATCAGGACAGAACAGGTGATCACACGAGACTGTTACTACAGCTAGTCTCTGAGGTTCCTATGTGACATTTGACTTAAGTTTTAAAAAAACTTGCATTTAATAATATGGTATTCTTATGTCCAAGGTCACAAACAAAAATGTGATTATTAGCTAGTTCAGTTTAACCAGAGTGATCAAATATCTCATTATAAATCACAAATAAGATTAACTAACTAAATACAAAACTATTACTCTGGGTAATTTCCCAGTAACTACTAAGAAGCATCAGAAATAACTGTGCTGAATGGAAAATATGACCCTTGAGAATTCTACCTGAATAAACTTGAAAAATACTTTTCAATACTGGGGCTTTGAATGAAAGTCCATCACACTTGATATGCTAGAAAATTCAAATAACTGAAATTGGACTAGTTGTAATATTATTTAGATTTGCCTCTCTATTAAATCTAGTTATGTTACTTACCTTCATTATTACAAGGTTAAATTCAGAATTCTAGTGATATAAGTCTATTTTACATTTAAAGAAACACTCAGCCTTCTAGAATATAACATGAACTATGGGGGATATTATATAAAAGCAGCAAAGGAAACAAAATTATAGTCACTCAATTAAGCAATATTTTGTATTTTGTTTTATACATTCCTCACATTCCCAGTATATTTATGTCTTGCTCTCCTGATCTCCCAGTGCATAAATATGAACCTTTATTAACGGGAAGGAGCTACAAATCTACAATGATGCTAGTGACTAAGATTAACTGGACCAGTTTGCCATAATAATCGGTTTGTCAAATCAAACAGTCTTTTTAATGAAAAAGAGAGAGAAAACTAAAATAACTGTCTGAGTGTCTAGATACACAACCACAACATGGATGTATACGATAGAGACATATCTGATAAAGGGCATAATAGCAGCACTGAAGTTGCTCCATATAGGACCATAAAAAGTTCAGCGTCCTAATCTCATATTTTAGGACAAGAGCTAAGGTCAGCTAGATAACTATGACAAGAACAGTTACACAGGGACCTACTCTAGTTACCTCTTCTTTTCACTCTGTGTTATGCTATACCTGCTATTAACAGAGACATACTCGAACCGTGACTTTCCACTATGGTGTACGAAACAATATGCCAAAAATACATGGATCCCCTCTCTCTTTAGATGAATGCTATCAGAGAGCCTTGAATGGAATTCTATTATTTAGGATAACAAGTGGAAAAGATGTAAACCTTGGGGTATAGAGAATTACCTAATAAAATGCATTTGGGTCACTCTTGCATTTAGAAAGCATTCTCAACATCAAGATTAGATGCCACAAAGATTTAGTAAGTATCTTCTGTACCAGGCAAGACACGAGATAAGTTAATATCACCATGAGCCATCTCAGCAAAGTAAACTACTCACCCTAACCTAAAGAAAACTGCCTGAAGGGCACTACTTTCACATCTAAGTTGGAACGCCTTTCTCTTTTTTTTCAGAAACAGCAATGCAGCATTTCATTAAGATGGGAAGCTGATAAGGAAATTCTTTAAAAGGGCTCAGGGAAAAAAGGACATTTCCAAATAAGCACATTTGATCCCCAAATCTCCAAACTGAAATTTAGATCTGTGTGAAGAATTGTTAATCTCATGCTGTGAGCTGAGAATCATTAATTCCAAGTCCTAAATCATGAATGATAAATAAAGAATATATTAGCACATGGCCCAACTGCTCATGGAAACTATCCTGTTTCATTGATTCTAAGAGACACTTTTCCCCCTCACATTTTAACATTTCTGAAATTGGCTGGACTATAATTGACGGTATCTTAGAATAATAGTTAGAAGCTTTCTTTTCTTATGATACATCAAGTAATGGGCACTTTTATGGTTGGTGGTGCATCAGGTTCTACTGTACTCCTCAACTTGGGAAGCTCATGACCTCAAAGGCTCCGTTTAGGATAATTATGCCATTGAAACATGTAAATTATCATTTGTGAAATCAATCGCCAGCCCAGGTTTGATGCTTGATACAGGGTGCTCAGTGCTGCTGCACCGGGATGACCCAGAGAGATGGGATCGGGAGGGAGGTGGGAGGGGGCTTCTGGAAGGAGAACACATGTATACCCATGGCGGATTCATGCCAATGTATGGCAAAACCAACATGATAATGTAAAGAAAAAAAATAAATTAAAAAAAGATAATTATGCCATGTAAACCTTACATATGAGAATTCATAAAAGCTTTCTTTTCATTTTGACCAGCTTGAAAATCACCAAGATTGGGCATGGACAAAAACCTCTGAAAGTTATTACGTAACTTCTAAATTACCTACTTGGCTCTAGTATATCAAAAGTATTGAGATTTTGCCAAAAAGGATAATTTCCTAGTTTGTGCCAAGAGAATTAGCCTGAGCTCAGACATTAAAGTGGATCTACATCTCAAAAAGAAAAAGATGTGAAAAACGATATGTAACTTAGAAACAAGTGACTGCATTGCCAAAATGCAAGGCAATAGATCAATAATTGGAAGAGGACCCACTTTAGTCAAAGCCTATCTCCTGGAGAATCTTAAGGCAGCACGTTCAGACTTAGATCAAGTCCTCTGAGTTGTTACACAAATCACAATTTTAGTCACAAAATCAAAATCCTCTAGGGACCCAGGGATATTTTCTAAAAATAAAGTGTTTGATCTACCTTTTAAAAATATGTAAAACATATTTTAAAAAACTCTCCAGGTTCAGAGAGTAGATTTCTGGGCAAGTTCCCATCCTAGTCAGTCCTAGAGCGCCTCCAAGAAAAGACTGTATGCCTCTGAGAGCTGTGTCCTTGCCAAAGAGGGAACACTCCTCCAGCAACGATAAAGACCTGTCACTGCTCCTTTCCCTGCAAGGAAGCACAGCGCTCACACCGTCAGAGAGGTGTAAACAGCTTTTTACAAGTCTACAGTGAATGAAACATTAGTACTAAATCTAGTGGACTAAAATGATGTTAATTGAGGCTTTGAATGAGGAACTTTGAGACCGGTTCCCCTTGCCTGTGTGACTGCAGCGCTCCGGTAAAACAGTAGAGGGCGCCTAAAGACCAGCACATTTTAAAAGCTTTTTTTTCCTCTTAATCTCTGCGCCCCTTGGTAGCGATCCCGCAAGTTCAAAGGATGTGAATCTGAGTCTAGTCATTTATTGTGTGTTTTCTGTTGCAGCTTCACAATGTTCTTCAAGAACTATGACTAATGTCTTCAACAACTATGCCTTCAACTATGACATGCCTTGAACAAACCTATGGTAGTAGCCGCTACGTATATGTACTTGCTTAAAAAAAGTGTTGCCAAATTAGCAATGGAAAAAAAAAAGGTTATCAAGACATTATAGTAATCTCGGCTCACGTTGTTAATTGTATTATATTCTAGTCCTTGGAAAAACTTTAATCAAACGGTTATATACTGTTGTGGATGTAGAAAGAAACTTATGCTTACCAGGGGTTAAAAATGGGGAGGGATAAATTGGGAGATTGGGATTGATATATACACACTACTATATACAAAATAGATAACTAATAAGGATAACTAAAAATGCTTTTTTCCTATTGTATAGTGCAGGGAACTCTACTTAGTACTCTGTAATGGCCTATACATGAAAAGAATCTAAGAAAGAGTGAATATACGTATACGTATAACTGATTCACTTTGCTATACAGCTAATACTAACACAATACTGTAAATCAACCATACACTAGTAAAAGTCTTTAAAACAATGTCATACACTTAATAAAACACCTTCATTTCCTTCTTAATTTTTTTTTCAAAACTACATATAACATTGTAATATTTTTTTCACTTTCTTCTTAATCCTAAAGGATGATAGTTTTGGTTTACAAATTGAATACTTTTCCCCTAGAATCATAATTCACTTGTGAATGAGAAATCTTTTGCTCTTTATTATAAACATCTTCATGAACTTGCTAATTCTAAAAACATTTTTGATTCATACCAAGAGGAACATATTTCTTTGTTTGTATGAATAAATCTAGTTTGGTAACGAAAACATTTTAAGCATTTGAAAACCCAAGGCAGAGGTGGGGGACTATAACATAAACTGTGTTAAGAACCATAAAACTCTAATTTTAAGCTATTTGTGAAAAAAAAAATTAGCTTGTGGCCCAGGTATGTTAAATAAATCGCATATGCTTTAAATCTCACATTGACATAAATGCACATTCATTTATAAATGTACAAAGAGAATCAATCATTTGAATCTATAGTCAGCACAACTTTGCATTTAACAAACTGGGAAAGGAAGCAACGGTATAGAAATTACAGTCAGCAGAGAACCTAAAAATGCAGGCACCAAAGAAATTCATAAGTTTTCTTTCCATGGCAATGACACCCAAGATGCTTTCGATATAATCTTGAATAAGAACACTGTGTAACAGCATAGGATAAATGCATTGTGGGTCTATGGGAACTGTTACAAAATATGATGGTTTTAATATACTAGAATTTTCTATGACTGCAGGATACAGTAGGTTTTCATTTCATTTAAAGGAAAAGAAGCCTATTCTGCAGGTAAATGACTATTCTGTAACACATGCTCTGTAAACATAAAATAATTTAAGCATAAGTGAATACAGTAAGTTTGGTGAATTGTACTGTTCTCAAGGAACAATGTATGTATCCATATTTAGTGATGAATTAGAGCATTCAACTAAAAATATTGAGAAAGTCAGTAATTTTGATACCTAGCAACTTCTTGATTTAGATAAAATTCTAAAGACATTTTTCTCCAGGTACTCTAGCAAATACAAGCTGAATAAGGGACAGGATAAGTTTGCATTCAAGAAATCTCGAGTCCACTGCCTCAATTCTAAAGCAGATGGTATAGTGTGAACACAAGTTCTTCTTGCACAAATGTATCTTTAGCCAATAGTTCCACTAACAGAGGTACTACTTTGGGAAAGAGCATGCCAGTAAATTGATTATTCATACTGGCATGGCATTTTATGATTTACATCTGCATTTCATTAAGCCCTTGTGCCTTATCATTTACCCATCAAGATCCTAGGCTGGCCCTTCAACAGGTCCCTTTGGTTTGGAAACTGATACAATGAACTATATAAGATGAATCTTGAACTCAAGTTTGCCAGACCTTAAAGCTTGCAGCTGTTAGTCACAAGGACAGCGCAGTCAATACATAAGCTCCTGGTAACTCACTAATGGGGCTTCCCAGGTGGTGCAGCGGTAAAAAATCTGCCAATGCAGGAGATGCAAGAGACGCAGGTTTGATCCCTGGGTGGGGAAGATCCCCTTGAGTAGGAAATGGTAACCTGCTCCAGTATTCTGCTGGAAAATTCCATGAACAGAGCAGCCTGGAGGGCTACCGTCCAAAGAGTTGAACCTGACTGAGAATTCACTAGTAAGCCTTCTTTTAATAGTTTTGGTAGTAGTTACCCAGCACAAAAAAATATTTGGGGAAATCAGGACCAAGCTAGGAAAATCTGGAAAAGAGTTAAGAGGATGGCTACATAAGATTATCAGAGTTGAGTCAGGGGCATCCATGGGTGGTGATTAATTCAGCAATATTTACTGATAGCTATTTGATATTAGACACCATGCTTGGTGTTGAAGGCAACACAAACACCCGGACATTTCAGGATAGAGGACACAAAAGGAGGGGAAGAAGCAGAAGGAACAAATCACGCCTATTTCAGCAGTTTTCATGCTGGCAGTGTGGATGTGCTTTTGTGGATTTCAGGAATTACATGGGACCTACAAGGGTTGGGGGGAAACATTCCAGCTCCTCCCAAAGAATTTAATTTGCAATCAGGAAAATTTACTATCTAGAGGAATGTGAATTAATAACACTTGTCTAGATAAATGACTACATGATGATAAAGTATTTTGCAATAAAATATAACAAAGATATTTTGTAATACCAGTTTGTACCATCCCACATACCAAATATCTCAAAAGACATGAGACATTTTTTCCTTTATTAATACTGTCTGCTTATCACACAGATGCAATATCATGTCCTCTTTTGCCAGAGAAACCAAATGTCAAAGAAAATTAAGACACTGAAGTTATATAACTGGCCTTAATAACTAGCACTAAAATAATTATTTAGTTTCCTTTCCTAATGACCATTTTGCTATGTTCATCACCACCCAGGAGTCACAAATTTTTGGTTGCATGTATGGCAATTTCTGTTTTAAGAGTCTGAAAACTGTATCCTAAGTAAAATAAGTAAAGTCTTAAAATTTTATATCCTTGTGCCTCTGATTCTATCTTTATATTCTTTCTTTGGGCAAATTAAGCAATACATAAATTCAGAGAAAGTAATGAGCAGCTCTTATTATCTCGGTATCAAAAGCTAACAACAGTAGACACTTCTCTTTTTTTAACTCCTGTGGGGGATTAGTGGCCAACTGATTAAGAAAATGCTTCTGTTCCCCAGTGAATTTAGGTGCAAATAAAACTAACACGAACAGAACCAAAACAAGAAGAAAGATCCTGTTTAAGAGGATCTTAAGTTAAAGTGGTTTTCAGAATTGAGAGTTGTTACTCAGCAACTGAGATCCAGGAAAACCTCAGAAGGAGGGTTAGAGTTAGCAGCACTTTTAATAGAGCCCTCAGAATGGGGGAAAATGTCGTGAAATACAAGGATGCTTTCAAAATGACTCTCGGCAATCTCCATTAAAGCAAGCATGATTTCTCCCACGCAGAAAGGAAACATCAATAACCATCTTTCTTACATAATCCTGACAGAGAGCTAGATGCTTGGTTCTCTAGACAAGACAGGCGAGTCTGTGTAGACAAACATTTTCATGGTAGAAGGATAGCGGGGACCAGCTCAGAAATGCCAAACAACCCAAATTATAACAACCATGCTGCGAATAACATTAAGAATCAGTGTTATGTCTTTACCCAAGTGATTAAAAATATCTTACAAAAACTGAGTAGAAATTATTTCCCCATTGTACTCATGAAAATGAGGACGCTTGGGAGATGGCTTTCAAAGCACTAATAAATAATACCAGATGTGTCTGCATGGGGATAAAGGGCGAGGAAAGCAGAAAAAAGAAAAAACAACTGAAAAAAAAACCAAAACCAAAACCAAAAGTCACACCATTGATTATCAGATGTTTTCCTGTTTCCCTGTTTCTGTATCTTAGTCAGTGTCCACTTTCAGACACGATTAGGATAGAGTGAGTAACATACTTCATTTGGAAATAATTTGTTTCTTTTCATCATCCTTCAAGGGAATTTAATTGATGAATTGTGTTTATACTAAGTTCTATTGACAGCGGTGGGCCTGGCTCAGGTCTGGGTGGTGGAAGGAGGGGGAAGACAAAGACAGTGGCCCTTCCCTGGGCTTCTGGCACAGCCCAGCGCTGTGTTCGGAGATTTGCACAGTGGAAGATGATGCAGGGACCTCTGGTTCACTCTCAGAGACGATGTACACATCTGTCTATCTCCACATGGTAGGTAGTTACAGTTAGAGGAAACATACCGACACATCTGTTTATCCTGCGTCTAAGTAAATCTCTTGGCAATTAGCATCTAAGCCAGCAGAGAGGTAAGTGGACCAAAGGACTTCAAGGCAAAAAACAGGGGCAACTTCATACATATCAGGTGGTTTTGAAAACAAACCCATCACCTTGCATTTATTTTTAAGTAGACATGCATCTTACAATTTGTAACTGTTGCACCATTTCTTCTCTGTAGGCTAGTTCCCTTTTCATTTGATCCTGGAAATTATCTGGAAGAAGCAAGAAACAGAGAAAGAAATTAATTAAAGTGCAAAATCTACTTTTGGTATATTTAGCATGTTGATGGTATAGTACACTGCTGACAGTCCCATAGAAACACTCCCCCTTTTTTTTAAAAAAAATTTAATTGGAGAATAATTGTTCTACAATGTGTTGATTTCTGCTGTACAACAATGTGAATCAGCCATAAGAATATATCTCTTTCCTCTTGAACCTCCCTCCAAACCCTACCTATCACCAGCCCACCCATCTAGGTCATCACAGAGCACCTGGGTGAACTCTCTGTGCTATGGTTATTTGAAGAGATATTTTCTCCAAGACTGTGGTTTAATCAGAATAAATAGTAAATTCTGAGAGTGTGTTAGTCAGTCGTGTCCGACGCTTTGCAGTTCCATGGACTGTAGCCTACCAGGCTCTTCTGTCCATGGGATTCTGGTGGGACTGGCGGGCTATACTATATAGGGTTGCAAAGAGTTGGACACAGCTGAAGAGACTTAGCATGCACACACACAAGCTTCAATCAGAGAAGGAAGGAAGGATCTTTAAGAGATATTGTGCAAAATATCTTTGCCATTCTACATATTGATCATTTTTATTGTATTTCCAGAAAGGAATGACTTCTTAATGTATATCTTGCTGTTTCATCTTTTCCATGTGATCTTTTTAAAATGGGGACTTGGCTAACTTCTGCTTTAATTGAGAAATTGACCTGATTTCATATGAATCTGTGGTGGATGGCCAGGGCAGGGCCTTGAAGAAACCAGAAACTTTGTCATTATCTTTTCTTCTCTTTCTTTCATCTCGGCAGCGAGCTGGTGTGAGTCCTATATATTCCACCTCCATCCTCTTCTCTCTTTGCCATTGTTACCTCCCAAATGCAGACATCTCTTCCCTGAAAACTTTCCCAACCAACCATCTGGCCTCCACCTCCTTCCTCTTCAAATCCCTTTCATTCTCCTGCTTAAAAGATCACTTTCAAGGTGATAAACCCTTTACCATTCATGAGATTCTTGATAATTAGAAACTAAAAACACTGTTCTTTTTATTTGTTGACTTCTATCAAGGATATTTGCTCCTTGGAAGAAAGAAAAGCTATGACAAACCTAGACAGCATATTAAAAAGCAGAGATATCACTTTGCTGACAAAGGTCCATCTGGTCAAAGCTATGGTTTTTCCAGTAGTCATGTACAGATGTGAGAGTTGGACCATAAAGAAGGCTGAGCACCAAAGAATTGATGCTTTCAAACTGTGGTACTGGAGAAGACTCTTGAAAGTTCCTTGGACAGCAAGGAGATAAAACCAGTCAATTCTAAAGGAAATCATTCCTGAATATTCATTGGAAGGACTGGTGTGGAAGCTGAAGTTCCAGTACTTTGCCATGTGATGTGAAGAGCTGACTCACTGGAAAAGACTCTGATGCTGGCAAAGATTGAAGGCAGGAAGAGAAGTGTATGACAGAGGATGAGACGGTTGGCATCATCAATTCAATGGACATGAATTTGAGCAAACTCTGGAAGATAGTGAAGGACAGGGAAGCCTAGCATGTTGCAGTCCGTGGAGTTGCAAAGAGTCAGACAGGACTGAGTGACTGAACAACAAATCTTTCTATAATATTTGAATTCCTTCCCCAACCTCAAGCATGTATTTTTAATGATTTTTAAGAGGTTTTAATTTAATTATTTTAATTCTAGAGACTTAAAAAAAATAGAGCAGTTTTAGGTTCCCAACAAAATTAAGAGGAAGCTATAGAGATTTCCTATACATACTCTGTGCCTCCCCCATTATCAACATCACTCACTAGAATTTACCACCAAGGATGAACCTACACTGACACATCATTATCACCCCAAGTCCATAGTTCACCTTAGGATTCACTCTTAGTGTTGTATAGTCTATGGGTTTGGACAAGTATATAGTGACGTGTCTCTGTCCTCACAATATTAGGCAGAATATTCTCACTGCCCTGAAATCCTCTGTGCTCTACTTACTCACTCCTCCCCTCCACTCCATCTCTAGCAGACTTGATCTTTTTATCGTCTCCACAGTCTTGCCTTTCATAACATATATTTTTTTAAAAGACCCATTTCCTATTCTCATCTCTGAACTTGAAGGGAAAGTTACTGTAATAGAGGTAAGTCTGTAGTACTGTGCAAGGGTTAAAGGAGGAGCCCTGATTCCCTTGGAGGGTGAAGGGCGAGGAAACGGGGAGGAGACGTGATCAGCACTCTGCAGTAAGATGTGGAGGCTGAGTGGGGAACAGCAAGTACTCAGCTGACTACAGCCAAGGGGGTGGAGGAAGCTCCTCGCGCCCCATCACCCGCCAAACCACGCTCCAGTCTTCACACCCGTGTTGTACTCCCAGCCACCGTGTGATCACCACTGGTGTGGCCTTGCCCTTACAGCAAACACCTCCCATTTCTTTAAGCTCGAATGTTATGTCTCCCACAATGTTCTCTGACTCTCCTGCCCTCTCCTGCCAGGATCAGTCACGCTTCTCTTCTACTCCTCCAGTACTGTACACATACCTCCGTTAACGCATCCACAGTTCGTACTATGATTAGCTGTTACACATGTGTCTCTGAGTGAAACAGTGAGGGCAGGCAGATATATTTTAGACACTTCTAAAATTTCCAAAGCCCACCACTGTGCTTGACATATGGAAGGGGCTGGTTAATGGACGAGGAATGAGAAGAGCACTGGAATATCCACCAGAAGGTCTGGATCTGCCTTGAATGACAGTTACCCGACTCTGGAGGCTCAGACCCTTATCCGAACAAACAAAGGTATGGACCATGTGCTCTGGAAGGCCCTTTCCTGCTCTAGTGCTTTAAGATTTGATGACAAGGTAAATTGATTTGGTTGCGCTTCAGACACCCAGTTCTCTTTCCTGTGCTGGTAGATGGGGAGTGGGTAATTTTGACTTGCACTGATAACAGTTAGGAGTCAGGGACTGTATGAGGGGCTGGCATTCACCTGCCACATTAGGATGCTCTGGAGGTGGGTCAAAGCCCATAGCCTGGGCACAAGGCAATAGGAACCAACATTCCACCAGCATCCTTGGCCCTGTGCCAGGGCCAGATACCTTCAGAAGACCAGTGTGCTTTCCAGAGGCCAGAGTACATCCCAAGCAAGCATCCATCTGTGAAGATGAGACCTGCCCTCTGAGCCTTGGCAGCTTCCTCTGTCCCTCTCAAGCTCTGTGGTGCCTCTGATCAGGGTGGGAACTGAGGTGGGTGGGAATGAAGCCTGCCTGAAGCTGGCTGTGTCACCTCCCTGGAATCCCAGGAGAGTCTGATTTTGAAGGAGGAAAGCGCTATGGGCAATTTCGAGTGGAATGATGGTAACTAGCCCTTACTTAATTCACTCTCGTGGCTCTCTGATGGCATACAATACAATTCTTTAAATTAAAATGGAAAAAAAAAGCCATTAAAGTGATAGAAAAATGGTGAATATTTTTATAAAATTAGAGTGAGGAGAGGTGTCAAAGACAAAAAGCAAGCCAGAAAGACCGATAGATTTGATTAGATAAAAATTTAAAGCTTCGATGTGACAACAAAAGTGAACATAAAACACCAAAGTCAACATTTTAAAATGAATTGAAGCAAAAAAAAAATCTGCAACATGATACAGAATTAATACTTTAGTATGCAAAGAGTTCACACAAACCATAAGAAAGTGAACACATCAAAAGAAATATGAGGAAAGAATATAATGAGCATTCACAACATGTACAAAGGGATGACAGATAAAGGCAAAGTGTTCAATATCCCCAGCAATGAAAGAAAAGGAAATAATACGAGGAACCGCTTTTTCCATTTAAGTTACCAACGATCTAAAGAAAAGATAATACGTGGTGTTTCAAGGATGGGAATATGAATTAGTACAACCTTTTGGAAAAACAACATAAAATTTTGCTGAACAGGGGGAGAAGTGGAAATAAGCAGGGTGGATGTGGTGATCACCGAGGGTTTTAAAAAACTGTCAGGAGCCAGATTAGTTGCAATATGATTAGCAACAGAGAATCACTATAAGGGGTGGAAGATGTGGCACCAAAGGTAGATTTTTAGGAAAGCTGGGCTAATGGCAGCAAGCAGAAAGAGCTGGAGTAGGGAAGGGAGGTGAGGACTCAGGGTTACCCCCTGCAGCAGAGATACGAGAGAGAGAGAGAAAGAGAGAGGGCGAGGGCCTTCTCCACTGTGACCTCATCCAGCAACCTTTTGGCAGGTCCCAGGTCAGGACTAGGCTCTGAGGTTACGCTGATGGCTAGAGGCAAGAGAGTAAAGTGATTGAAAAACTACAGCCAAGGCCTGAATGCTGTAATAAAGGATGGTGCAGGGTGATGGAGGAGAAAGGAGAAAGGAGAGATTCACTAGGGAAGGCAGATACAGTGTCATGCCAGTGTCATGACTACTGGATCTGCAGCTGCAACAATGACCAGACTGGTCCTTAGTGGGAGAGTCTGGTGGCATGCTGCGGGCAGAGCCTCTGACCATTTACTCCTCCTGTCCAATTAAACACAGGATGTCACTGAAGGATGTGGGATCAGCTGTCCTGTTGTCATCTCAGTGACCTTGACAGAGGTGAAGCTCCTCTTCATCCATTTCCTCCAACTCTTACTTCTACCTGATTCTAGATTACATTTCTGCCACCTTTCCTTAGGATCCTCTCCTGACTTCTCTTCGCTTGTCTGCTTAGTTGGACAACTAAATGGAATTGTCTTGTATCAAAACCTGTTTTGCTGCCTGTCCCATCCTCTGTAACTACAGCCCAATAAAGCTCTAGAAGTTCTGCTTCCTAATATCAGCTGCTTTACAATAAAGCCCCTGTAGGAACATAAGTATTATACTTAAAACAGTAGTAGTAACAATGACTCACATTACTATGGATCAGTCACTATGCTAAACACTTTATACATTTCAATCCTCTCTGCATTGCCACAAAGTGGGTAGTAGTATTGTTCTACAGTTGAACAGGAGGTCGGGTAAAAACCTGTCTAAGGTCACTCTGCGGGGAAGTCAGTGTCCAAACCTAGAGACCCGGCTACTAACCACCATGCTCTGTATTCTAGAAATGCTTTTCAAGAACTCAGTGCTAATGAATAATCTTCTCTTCATCCTCCTGCTTCTTCATCACCATCACTGTCACTGCTGATGCTATCAAGCACTTATCCTGTGCTGGGGATGTTCTTGGACTCCCACGTGGATCCTCTCATTTAGTCCTCTTTCTATGAGACTGGGATTATCCGGCCTATGTTATAGTTTCCAAAGTCCTACAACCAGGAGACCTGGAGAATTCTGGCCTGGAGAATTCCATAGACTGTATAGTCCATTGGGTCGCAAAGAGTTGGACTGAGTGACTTTCACTTTCACTTTCACAACCAGGAGGCGGCAGAGCCACAAAGTAGATCAGGGGATTTTGAGCCTGGAATCTAAGTCACAGGTGATAATTTAGCCTATGTCCCCAGTGTTCTAAGGAAATTAGATTTGAAGTGTCCTTACTGAATCCACCTCCTAGTAAAACGCTCTGGTTGGGCTTCCTCTCTGCTTCCTTCTGATGTGGCTTTACAAAGTTCCGTCCTCCCCTTTCCCCCTGAGCGAATCTAAATCTGTCTGCTAGCCTCATGGCCTCTCATGTTTAGTTAACAAGCACATAATGGGCATTTGCTATTTTCACTGGTGTGAAATTAATTGCCTCTTTGTGGTGGGTCTAAGCCACGCATTATTCAAACTTGGGTACCCACACCACTTCCTTGGTCAGTGGAGTACACTGCAGATAAAAAAGAGTAAAACTTTTCTGTTGTTGTTTAATCAAAGTGTTTCATACACATGGCAACACAGTAGAATCATCCTAATTCACGACAAAAGGATGAGTGATGGGTCTGAATGAAAACTGGGATTTCAACTTTTGAAAAAAAAGAAACATCTACATGTTTTATGATAATTAGTAAGAAATGTGTAAATTACTTAATTTCTTAAAATGATTTTGTTTTTTCTTGGCTGTGCCATGGCATGTAGGGTCTTAGTTCCCTGACCAGGGATTGAACTCAAGGATTGAACGCAGTGGAAGAAGTACAGAGTCTTAACCACTGTACTGCCAGGGATGTCCCAGTTCCTTAAAACAGTTCATCAATTTTTATTAGTGGGAAAAATTATGGCTTTCCTGGCTTCACAGGGAGTTAGGTAGACACGCTGGGGACTCACTGGGGTCTGGATGGGGTCTGCTGGATATGCAAACTCAACAATTAGATAAACATCAGCTTAGAGGGGACACAAATCACTCAGTGTCTGCTCACTGCTGCAAGGATCTGTACAGTCTTTCTTAGGGTACAGTTTTTAGAAACTAGAGAATCCTGGATTCTTCGGAAGCACCTGTTTTTTAAGGTCTCAAAGATATTTTTTACTATGTTCCTCTTTTTCTTAGCACTGTAAATGTCATGATGATCCTAACACACTATCAAGAGCTGTTGGTCGTTCTCCTCCCTTTGATCTTATTCTAAGCCACAGCAACCATTCTCCAAATCCAAAATACTCAAGTATCATCATGAGCTCCAAACCTCCCTTGTGGATACTGATAGAGCCCAAACTTGGCCATCTCTGTTGTTTCTTGTGGCCAGAACTCTCTTTCATCATGGGCCCTCTTCATTTTTATCTCTGCCAAACATTCTGGTGTAACTTAGTCTGACACGTTACTAGGAACCCAGCAGTATTCAAAACTGCTACCCAAGAGGGCAAGTCTTTCAGTTGTGCTGACGAATACATTTGAGAAGCTCTGGTAGACCTTGGTGTTCCTATTATTAAAATTGCCACAATTACTGAAAAGTCTTTTTCCAGATATTTGTCTGTGACTCTTGCCCAGGAATTATCAATACGAGTTTTCTGATTTCTGGTTTAACAAACAAGGGTACTGACATGCTCAAAGTGTCCCAGAAAAAAATTAAATGTATATAACTTAAAATATGTTTACATATTATTTTATTTCCCACTTTCCTCTCTCTGGAGAAAGGAATATTATTAACTGAAACTTCAAAAAGTTTGAAAAGCACTATTGTGATGTATTGGGTCATGGATGAACTTTTTGGTCAACTCAGTACTTATCTAAGAGTGATTCAGAACATGACTGGAGAATTTTGGAAATCTGGACACCCATCACAGGTCTTTCGGAAATTCTAGGACTCTGGGAGCAGAACCAACAGTTTTTATGCCATAATTTCTTTTGCCAATAAATCTGGAATGAAATTTTAATGCTAAATATGGATGGAGAATCTCAAACTACTAAAATTATACTAATTTTAATTAATAAAATATAGGTATATTGAATTGTTCAATTTTAAATCTTCATATTTCAAACAGCAGGCAGCTCTCTAGCACTATCTGAGAATAGGAATTAATTGTTCTTTTGTTTTTCCTACCTTAGAGAAAAAAATACTTGAGTAGTTATTTTGTTTTAAAAATACTAATATATCTATATATTTAAGGGTATATTTTGCATACATGTTTTAAATGTACACAATATATATATATATATATATATATATATATGCATAATGAGCTATCCTATAAAATAAATAACAGGCTAAAATTTCCAAATACTAAAGAGATCATAGGAAGATCATGTACTTACTAATAAAAATGTTATCAAATATCATAATGCAATGAAATAAAAGTGATTTCTTACTGAATACTGGGAAAGACGTATTTCCTTTTAACACTTGGAATTCTTGTTCAAGTCGTCTCCGTAAATCTATTTGTTCAAATAAAACCTTCTGAAGTTCTTCTAATAAAGAGAAAAAGAAGAGTCATTTTACTAATCTTTACAAATAACTCTCCAGAGAACTGCTGTATATGGCAATTTATTATTATAAGACAAAATATTTTACTAGTTTAAAAAGTGTTGCATAGACATAGGATAGATTTTGTGCAGAAATCCATGAATATAAATCAATGTAATATATTATTTTAAAGTATTATATTACAGTGTCATGTATTGATTGATATGTATGCATTAATCTCAATTATATCCACCCAGTGGTCCATATATTATTCATATGTTGCTTGTCAAGCTTAAAATATGGTGTAGAGCAAAAATATCCTCCTATTATCTCTTTAGTCTTTTAAAGCTAAGAGAAGTTCTACAGAATTAAAACTTTTCTTTACCTTTCCCCATATTTTCTACATCCTTTTTGAGTGAATGAGGTGAATTCGTCTCCTGTATGTGTTCACCTTGTAAAAAAGGAGGAAAAAATATTAGTTTTGTGTAGACTATTTTCTTCAAGTTTTTACTTTTACTTTCTATCTAACTACAGAAGAGTGTATTTAATATAACTTCAAAGTCCTCAGAGCCAAATGTAGTCCTCACTGGCTCATATATCCTTCCCCTAAATCACGGCAGGGTCGGGGGGGGGAAGTGACAGAAATGGGGGCAGAGTCTACCTACACCATGATAGTGGCTCCATGAAAGCAGACTCTCGGTGTCACCCCATCCTGTCCCCCATCACCATCCAGTCTTTACAACGATGCTGTTAGAATAGCAAAAGAGGAGGCTGAAGACAGTTCTGGTAGAAATTTCTGGTAGAAATCTGATCAGAATCCCTCTGTTTCTAGAAGCGAAGAAGCCTGCTGTTAATTGGAAGGCCCCCAGGACCAGAGAAGAAGCCTTCCGTCTTCTTGGGTCACCAAAGTGGACGGAGAAGAAGCAGTGGGAGACGGCTTTAGCTGTCCCTGGGAGAAAATATTTGAGCCTGCTGTGTGTGTGTGTGTGTGAGTGCTAACTTGCTTCAGTCATGTCCGACCCTTTGTGACCCTATGGACTGTAGCCCACTGGGCTACTCTGTCCATGGGGATTCTCCAGGCAAGAATACTGGGGTGGGTTGCCACACTCTCCTCCAGGGGATCTTCCCAACCCAGGGATCAAACCTGTGTCTCTTACATCTCCTGCATTGGCAGGCAGGTTCTTTACCACTAGTGCCACCTGGGAAGCCCCCACTCCTTGAAACTGCATGGACTGTAGCCCACCAGGCTCCTCTGTCCCTGGAATTCTCCAGGCAAGGACACTGGAGTGGGTAGCCTTTCCCTTCTACAGAGGATCTTCCTGACCTAGGGATGGAACCAAATTGCAGGCAGATTCTTTACCCTCTGAGCCACCAGGGAAGTGGTTTCCTAATAATTGATAGGTTTAAACAACCTAAGTGAAAAGTGTGAAATAAGTCATGTTACCTTGTAACAATCACATGCTTACTGATGATAATTTCTTAACTATGATAATTTCTTAGCTACTTGGCTTCAACCATACAAACTATATTATGGATAGAGCTTAGATTGTTGTTCTTAACTATTTTGCAGCTGCTAACTAGAATGATAGCAAGCCAAGAAAGTGTAGAGCTAAGTCATAAATAGAGTCTATATAATCCAGAAAACATAAGCAAAGAAATGTAATCATTCAAGTATCAGAATTTTTTAAAAATCTCAACTTGCTATCTGCAATTATCCAAATAATTTAATTAAGCTTTTCATTTTCATCTAAAGAGACAGTCCAGCGGCAGTCCAGCGAATGTGCTCTAAGACGGTTTCTTGAATCCCTCTCCTCTCTGCCTCAGGCGAGCTCTTCTGTGTCCTTGGTGCTGTTTCCTCCCAGCCTTATGCACCTAGTAGCTGCTGCTGCTGCTGCTAAGTCGCTTCAGTCGTGTCCAACTCTGTGCGACCCCATAGGCGGCAGCCCACCAGGCTCCCCCATCCCTGGGATTCTCCAGGCAAGAACACTGCAGTGGGTTGCTATTTCCTTCTCCAATGCGTGAAAGTGAAAAGTGAAAGGGAAGCCGCTCAGTCGTGCCTAACTCTTAGCGACCCCATGGACTGCAGCCCACCAGGCTCCTCTGTCCATGGGATTTTCCAAGCAAGAGTACTGGAGTGGGGTGCCACTGCCTTCTCCGGCACCTAGTAGGCAGCGGACTATTTGGAAGCAGGTGCTCTGTCTTTTCTGTATGGCCAGTGCCTAGCACAGTGCTGGACACATGCTAGGTATTCAATAGTCTTTCCAGCTGTTACTGAAAGGGACCCTGGGTGGTCATGGATTCTGAATTATATCACAGACCAGATGGATCATTTCAATTCTCTTCTCATTGTTTTTAAATTTTCCTTCCTCAGCAAGAAATAGAATGGAAGTGGTCCTGGGCACCTACAGGAACACTGGAGAATTTTACTGTGAAGGTAAAAATTTCTGCAAAGAGGAAAGCAGAATTTCTTCCCAAAGCAGCAGCCTATAGCATCAAGGACAGAGAGAGAAATCTTCAACATGATACTATAAACAGCGATTCTGTAGCTTACTTGATGACTGTCAGGAGTATGTGTGTGCAGATGAGCATGTGTGCATATGTAAATACAAATATACAAATATTCACAAGCATGTGCATAGTTATGGGAAGGTGCTTCCCCTGGCTCCCCATTGTTAACACAATAATATTCAGGGCATAACTGAATTCCTTAATGGCAGCCATTTTCTGTACCATCTAGATCATATTTGCACAAACTCATTCTCACTCTCATCTTGGACATTACCTTTCTCTACAGACTTTTGAATATTAACACTTTGGCTTTCTTCTCCATATAGTATCTGCAAAGTATTTTATATATAGATCTCAATATAATTCCTATGAATTACTATTATCTATAAGAAAAGCTTCACTGGTGGCTCAAATGGTAAAGAATGTCTGCAGTACAGGAGACCCAGGTTTGATCCCTGGGTTGGGAAGATCCCCTGGAGAAGGAGATGGCAACTCATTCCAGTATTCTTGCCTGGAGAATTCCATGGACAGAGGAAGCCTGGTGGGCTACAGTGCACAGTGTCACAAAAAGTCAGACATGACTGAGCGACTAACACTAAAAGAAGAGTAACGTGAAGGTTGACCACAAACCGTACATACATAAATCAAGAATGCGTGCGTGCTGAGTTGCTCCAGTCATGTCCGACTCTTTGTAACCCAATGGACTGTTGCCCAATAGGCTCTTCTGTCCATGGAAATCTCCAGGTCTTGCCTGGCGTGGGTTGCAATGTTCTCCTCCAGGAGAACTTCCCCACCATGGGATTGAACCCACGTCTCTGGGCCACTAGTGCCACCTGGGAAGTCCCATAAACCAAGAAAAATGGTATTTAAAAATGAAGACAAATTTATGTTATGTGCAGCTTTGCCTATGTTTACTTTAGAATTAGCTAACCAGTTAAAGGCATAGATACGTCATATTTACATATTGAGGCTGCACAAGAAATGAAATGAGCGTGCACACATTTCTGTACTCATCTACAGAGCATAGTGAGATTTCATCATTCTACAACTTCCCCAACTACTCAACACATGATTTAAATGAGATAGTTTCTCAATAAGCAACTCTAGAAGCCATTTGCTTATCACATTATAGACTAGTTTCTTTTTGATCTATTAATGTATTTTGTGGACATTATATTACATTTCAACTAGATAATTAATTTCAACAATTAATATATGATATGTAAAAATACGTATCTTTTCCACCTCACAGTTAGGAAGTTTACATAGCTATGAAGCATTAAACAAAGAGGTAGTAAATGAAAACTATATAGACAACAGGCAAATCTACTGGTGATATTTAGAATAAACTTTCCATCCACTTAGTAGAGGTTTTAATAATATTTTACATCAGTGTCTATTTTAAACAGATATTTTGCTACAGCTTCTCAGGAAAATCTGCCAATTTTGAGTTCAGAAGGTTCAAATGTCTCACAAAGGGTTTTAAAAAGTGGGTCAATGTTAGGTAAATAAGGAGCATAGAAGCTTCAGCTGCGTTTTGTGTATCCTTTACTGGACCGTTGCCTTTTGTATATTACTAATCTGCGAAAACCAGATTGTTAATGGTGGTTAAAAATGACCTCTGGGAGCCTGGATATGTTTGTTCACTACTAGTGCTAATGTTTTCCATCTGGTTAAAAGAAAAGAAAGCAGTCTAATACTAGATTAAATAAATGAGATTTAGTTGACAATGAGCTTCCCATTTTTATAAATATTCCATCAGGTTAAATGCATTTTACTTTTCCAAAAATAATGAATGGGTTTGGAGACATCCCAAAACTAAAATGCCTACTATCTTCCCATTATATTCCCCCTTAAAAAAGAATTAAAAAGTTACACGAAGGCCAGGGTGGAGGGGTGCATAAAATCTTAATTATAAAGAAAATGGTCGAAAATAGCTTAAAGTTGGAGAATGATGGATAATTTGGGTATAAAATCCATCCCGTGGATGGACGCGGGGAAGAGCGGCGGCTCCGGATGAGTCTACACAAATGCACATTCGTGCGCTGCCTGTGAAGCCTGCTCGCCCCAGGAGGGTAGAGACAGCACGTTTCGAACATCAGAGAAACTACCCTTCTGCTGAGTGCAGCGGAGCCCAGAGAGCCTGAAGCCACATGGTTCCTGCTTCCCTGATCTCTCCAGGGTCTTCTGGGACCAGGCAGTCCCACATCTCCACCTGACCCCTGGTTCTGCCCTCATTCACACAGCCATCAGAAACTGGATGTACAAGAGAGATGGATGTGAGAATTCACCATGCCAAAGCAGGCATGAGCAGTAAACAGCAGATGAAGGGGGAAACTGGAGTATCCAAGGGGGGGGGAACCTTAAAAAAGCCACATTTCAAGGCACAATGTTAATAACTTTCTGTTAAACATCATGGCACACCTCTGCTTGAGATCCTGCACTGGTCCTCTATAGTCTACACTGCATGATCCACTCTAGGTTCTTCAGTAACCCTGTCCCATCCAGCTTCGCCAAACTGAATTTCTCTGTCACTAAGCACAAACCCTTTCCCCAAGGCAGATTTTTGTTTCCCACATCTGCTGGCTCTGTTTTAGGTGATTTCTCTTCCCTAAGGAAGAGATTTCTCTTCTGTCCAAAATCAGAAGTCCCCCAAGTGGCATTGATTCTTTCCTACGCTAGTTTGGTCTTCCTCGGCTAGAAAATCTGCTTTCTGAAGGCAGTGGAATCCTGCCCCACAGGTAACCCCCAATGCCTCTGCTCTAGGGAAGGGTACAGATACATTCCACAAATGCTTGTACTTCACTTAATCCAATCTGGTTTGTGAAATAAATACAAATTAATGTTATTGTACAACTCCAATTATCATAATGTTTTTCAAGCACTAACTCATTCCTACAGACCAAAAAGCATATTTTGATCCATTGTACAGTTTGTATTTACTCTGTATTTTCAGTTTACTGGAGAAGTTTGTGATTCTTTAAATTTTTGTTTCTATCTGACATTTGGAAAATTTCTTCCAGGGACAAACAAAGCACTGAATATTAACCAAGACATGACAATGCTAATTTACATACATGTCTGCTGTGGCCTCCAACTGCAAAAAAATCTTACATTTTTTAGAGCTCATTTAATTAGAAGAGCCAAATGAGTAGGTCAGATAACCTGTTCTGTTTGTCAGCGGCTGTGAGATGGGAGGAAAAGTTGATTAAATAGATATTATGTTCTCAAGCTAAACTTAAATTCAATAAACAAGATCATTTAAGTCTTGTATCCTGTATGTGTACAGGGCATCTAAGTACACAGGGTACAATCTAAAATGCCTGACATTTGGATGAAGAGTAAAATTGTTGGCATTTGCCTATCCCTCCTATGGAAATACATCCTCCTTCCTGCTCCTTTCAACCCCACTCTGTTTCCTACTCCTTATCTTGGCTGTCTCCCTTTTAAAGTCTCCTTTGAGTCTGTAACCAGCACTCGGTAGCTTTACCCCAGCCAGAAGCCCCAGGGGTTAGCAAGTTGCTTGTCTTTGAAAGGTCCTCTCTGTTCCCCCAGGATGGTTGTTGACAACAATTGATGAAAAACATTTGGAGAAAATACATTTCAGAAAATTTACTGAAGGGTAAATTTAGTCATTGAAACACTTTTGGTTTGGGGCTGTGTCTACACATGAGATACACATACATTCTAACATTTGGATGAGGAATAAAAAATTTCATCCACGTGTTTTTGTCATTCATGGGGACTCATGTGCTGCAGGGGAGCGGACCCTGGAAGAGAAGGCAAGATGTGTATGCAAAGCTTCTTGTCTGCACACGGTTCCCAGGGCACTGTCATGCCCTCTGGGCTAGGCTGAGGTCCCGCCCTCTGCCTCAGCCCCAGCACAGGCCTGGCATCTGTTGATTGAGAGACTCTTCTTATGTATGTTCCACTTGCGAAGAAACACTGAATTTTCATAATTAATTTTAGTTTTATAATCTGACGTTAAGACTTCTGGAAGTTAATTTTTTGTTTCCCTAACAATCTATCTTAGAGGTACAATTTGGATGGGGTCAAAGTTAATCTACAATTTATATAACTGGTACCTTGAACGATAATCAAGATTTAGCACAATGTATGGTTTAGAGAGGTTTTTAAGAAGATTTTGCATTAAGGCATTAAAAAATCAATTACACAGAAAGCAAGGTTAAGTAATTTTCTCCTCTATCAGTGGGACGTGGACTTGTGTTAATTTCTTGGTGTTAAAGTCTACATTAAACTCCTCCCCTGTGACTTTTGGCACTGTAGTGAGGTCACAGAACAGAAGAGAAAAGAAAATCAATACCACTGGAGAGGGTATGCTACAAAATGAGCTAACTAGACCAAATATTAACTCCATTAACCAAAAAGAATGAGCAAGATTAATATCTGTGGGTTTACAGCTTGTGATCAAAATTTATCATGAGTTGCATACACACTGCTTCTTGAATCAGCATATCAATTTTTTTTGATTAGTGAATTGTGAGTTCATTTAGAATTCTCTTGAGTTCTAGACTTGTCAATTAATGCTATTTTTAATTTTTTTCTGAAGAGTTTTTTTTTTTTTTTTAATTTTATTATTTTTTTTAATTATTGTTTTAGCCATACATTGTTATGATATCACCATGGGTTTACATATGCTTCCCCTCCTGAAGAGTTTTAAATTGTCCTTCTCTATCTCCTTGAGTTTCATATATCTTATTAAAGGCCACAAAAAGAAAATGTTACCATAAATAAAAGAAATTTATATCTGAAATATGAGGATTAGTTCATTTCAAATACATATATTTAAATACTTCAAGTCATTGTTTATAAAAATGTTGGTAGTAACTTAGAGGTGTATAAACTGAGACCCAAAGTAGTCAAAGGGCTTACCCAAAGTCATCTAGTAGGTGAGAGAATTAAAACTCAGATCTACCAGCCTATGCTTCTTAGAAATTTTCTTCTTCTTTTATTTTTTTTTAAATCATAAGCGTGTTTTAAAATAGAATGGAATAATAAAACAGAGTGCCTCATCCGCTATATATTCATGAGAAGTGTAACTGCTTCTTACTATTCTCAGGAATCCGTCCATAGCATATTAAGTACACTAGAGAATCATACCAGTGAAAATCAAATTGATTTTAAAACTTCTATACATATAACAAGATGCAGCCACGCTGAGAATCCAATGGTGCTGGCGTTTCTACACAATGAAAGGGATTGAAATCGAGAATGACTCCACTTCACGAGATTTCCTTGACCTGCAATAGCTTTCAGCTGTCTCACCAGCTTACCCCACTGCATTCAATTTCAAATCACTTAACTTCACTGAAGTTATTCAAAAAGGATATGCAAAATTTGACTCTGGGATTGCAAGCAAAATGCTGTCATTTATACTTTTGAGTAGGTAATATTTTGACCAAACTGGCATCCCCCTAATCTTATATTGCTTGGCTTTAAAGCCAAGTCTCTTATTTTAAAGAGACCTATAGATAAAGGTTCTGGATTCTGGGTGATTTTGGCTGCTTAAAACTTTGTTTGGACCCTCTAATTACAAAGAAGTATAATATCTACTATGAGTAAGGTTAATGAACACTAATAGGAAGGATTTTAAAAAATCATTTAAAAATGTAGTTTATTTGAAATTGCTGAAAAGTAACAGTTACCAGGGGCTTTCCTGGTGGCTCAGCTGGTAAAGAATCCACCTGCAATGCAGGAGACCCAGCATTGATCCCTGGGTTGGGAAGATCCCCTGGAGAAGGGAATGGCTACCTACCCCAGTATTCTTGCCTGGAGAATTCCATGGACAGAGAAGCCTAGTGGGCTACAGTCCATGAGGTCCCAAAGAATAGGACACAATTGAGCGACTAACACTCACTTTCACTCAACAGTTACCAACAGGGCTGAAAGGTGGAACAAAGGCCAAACTTAATTAAAATAGTGAATTAAAAAATGAACTAGAACTAAATATTGTTGCTAAACTCAATCTGTATTATCGACAAATGAAGCAAGTCTTTATCTTTATGTTTAGAGAAAGGTCAGAAATTTCCTGATAAACTATAGTTATGATTGTCATGGGAGTGAAAAATTCATGTAAAAATCAAAAATTGCATACTGACTTATTAGGTAGTTTAAAAAGAAATTTCATTATTCTATGTTATACTGTATATGCACAGAAATAAAATACTGATATTATCCAATAATGATGACTGAATTAAACACTAGCTAGAGAGACATATGGCTATATACATCTTATTGGATGTTATATTGTTTAAGATTACTACAGTATTCATACTGTCTGACAGTTCATACATTTCCTCTTCTTTACTGAAAGTAACTTGAGAGCAGGGACTGGTATTGATTCTACCTCTGAATCTCTAGAGCCTGGAGAAATAGCTAGTATACAATAGGTGTTAAAAGATGCTTGCTCCCTGGAAGAAAAGTTATGACCAACCTAGACAGCTTATTAAAAGGCAGAGACATTATTTTGCCAACAAAAGTCCGTCTAGTCAAAGCTATGGTATTTCTAGCAGTCATGTATGGATGTGAGAGTTGAACTATAAAGAAAGCTGAACGCCAAAGAATTGATGCTTTTGAACTGAGGTGTTGGAGGAGACTCCTGAGAGTCCCTTGGACAGCAAGGAGATCCAACCAGTCCATCCTAAAGGAAACCAGTCCTCAATATTCATTGGAATGACTGATGTTGAAGCTGAAGCTCCAATACTTTGGCCACCTGACGCAAAGAACTGACTCATTTGAAAAGACTCTGATGCTGGGAGAGACTGAAGGCAGGAGGAGAGGGGACGACAGAGGATGAGATGGTTGGATGGCATCACCAACTCAATGTACATGAGTTTGAGTAAACTCTGGGGATTGGTGATGGATAGGGAAGCCTGGCGTGCTGCAGTCCATGGGGTCACAAAGAGTTGGACATGACTGAGCGACTGAACTGAACTGAACAGTGGGTGTTCTGAAATATGTGGGGAGTAACTGAGTAAATAAACAAATGAATGCTATCATGTACACATGGAAGTTAACAGTTGTTACATGGGGAAAAATACCTCCATTCACCAACAAGGCGTTCTGGATAAAGCAGTCTATTGCTACCATTCCAAAGCACCTCGTCACAAGGCTTCATAATTTTTTTGGTTCATCTGGATTTTTGACACTTTGCTAAATGAATGGATTCTTGGAGTTTGATCTTAAGTAAGTTCCTTAATACCAAAACAGGCCAACTGGGGCCTCCCAAGTGGCTCAGTGGTAAAGAATCCGCCTGCCAGTGCAGGAGATGCAAGAGACGTGGGTTTGATCCCTGCGTCAGGAAGATCCCTTGGAGGAGGAAATGGCAACCCACTCCAGTATATCTTGCCTGAAAAATCTTATGGACAGAGGAGAGTGGAGATACAGTCCATGGGGTTGCAGAGTTGGACATGACTGAGCTAATGAGCATGCACGCATAGGTCAATTGAATGACCATTTTGGAATGTCCTCCAACGTGCATTCCATTGTGAAGACCATGAGTTGATCTTTCCTACAACCATGGACAGCCAAAAGTACAGCAAGTCCTACAAAAGCCCAAACTCCCCAACACTTTCTGGTGTTTAAAACATCATTTCTACAGGCTCGGCAAAGAAACCTTGAGGATGAAATTCTTGTGACCCTAAGATTCCAAGATAAATTAAAAAAATATATACTCTTCACCCAAACATTTGTTCATTTCAATAATATATTATCATCCCTTTCACGTCCCACCTGTCTCCCATTCAATACAGGATAATAATAATATGATATAACCTACTACCTACATGCTTCCCTGAATAATGTGAGAATGAAATTGTAATATGGAAAATCGATGTGGAACAAGTTTCTCTGGGAATCTGTATCAAATTAATTATTGTGAGGGAGGGACTAGTAATAGATCAATAGTATGACTAGGTGTTATTACCAACATAACTATTGACTGTACTGCCCTGAGTTCCAGGCACTGAGGAATTTTTATGTGAACACAGGTCCTAACTATACTTTTACTTCCTTCCTTTTGGCATCCATATTTCCATCTGAACATCAACAACAGTCTAGTCTGTGGTTTTGATCCACTCTCGCTATCATCCTTGGTTCTCATGCCTGTTTTAGGGTTACTGAACTTAATAAGTATGGGAGAACCAAACCCCTTCCAAGGCCAGAAGGAACTCATATTCAAATAGGTCCAGCCCAGTCATGAAAAGAGGAGGAAGACAAAGAAGAGAAATTCAGTTTTTAACAAATCTACAGAGACTACTGATGTATACAGAATCAAGAAGTAATTAAGTAAAGTAAACCAATATGTTCTAATACATTTAGATTTCTAATGGGTATACACATTTGTTGAAATGTTGACTTAAAATTTTTATAATAATTATGAATACTAGCTATTAAGTACAAGGTAGGAAATTAAAGTTCCAAAAAGATTATTTCAGATTGT